>PNEQ01044215.1:57637-77021 GCA_003012365.1 Medauroidea extradentata | reverse complement strand
CAAAAACAACATGGCGGACTAAAAACAAGATGGTGGACAGTGACGTCATCCAAGATGGCGGACAGTGACGAAATCCAAGATGGCGGACGTGACGTCATACAAGATGGCGGACGACCGCCATGTTGATTGCGTCATCAGCTGCTCCACTGCTCCACAGCCTGCATCCTGATGTGCCAACTAATACATTTTCATACTACTGTAAGATATTGCGTAACTCGTCTTCTCATCCGTTAACAGTTGTTATGTCGATTGCAGTCCTGCCAACTTTTCTTTTTTTGTCCGTGTATGGTATAGAATGCATGAACCATACAGCATTGGCATCTCCAGTGGTGGATATGCAAACCGTAGTTCGCAAGAAGTGGCGATGTTGTAAAATAAAGGAATTTGAAGCCAATTAATTCAGTGAATGATTTTATTTCTTTGATGTGAAAATTTTTGGCACGCTCATAGTTTCCGTGTACGAATTTGTACGTAAATATTATCGAAGCAATAAATATGACCGTTTCTGGCTACACTCCAAGAGGTCCTGCCAGACTGCTGTCGTATTATGCTTCCTATATGTTCCTACACTCAAACAGGTCCTTCCGGACTGGCTTCGTACTATGCATCGTAATATATTCCTGCATTCAAACATGTCCTGCCAGACTGGTTTCGTACTATGCATCGTAATATCCTGCAGTGTAACAGGTCCTGCTACACTGGTTTCTTACTATGCATCGTAATGTTCCTACACGGCTACGCAAAACAGCTGTAGTGAATAATCTGAATGAACTGAGGACATACAGATGGAAGCTGTGTTGGATATTTTACGCTCTAAAAATAAGTGATATAATGCATTTCGTTGGCTATACAGAATTCAGCATTTGAATGATGCACAAACCCACAAACACACTCATACAAGTACACAGCGTTAATTATATTGTGAAGAGGAAATTAAGAGAAGGATGAAACGTGTAGACGAATAAAGCATTCATGTTGAAAATGTTATTAGTAGAGGCATTACAATTACACTAATTTAATTACCTGCATGCTAGAATCCATTGTCATGTGCATACTCTATCCCTGTCAGTTCGTTCATTGTCTGTTGTTATAGTGAGTAGCAGCTAGTTGACAAATGGTCGGGGCTTGAGTATGCATAGGATAGTTGATTCTAACATGTAGGTAATTGAATTTGCGACATTTTCCTGCCCGTAGCTATTAGCTAACTGTTTAGAAACGACAGTAAAACTTGTACCCAAAAATAATAGTTTGTATTGTATAGTCAAATTATCCACATAAATGGAAGCTGCAGAAAATTGCTATTGTTGGAGTTCACACAACCTTCAGCTAAAAAAAACGTGAATTGGAATAAAATAACTGTTGTAAAAATTAGAATTCAGGTGTCATCTAACACCTTCATGATTAGAGGTACGTAAATTTCGCAGATACATTCCAGGTCAGGTTGAACGCCAATTATGTATACTTCATTGTCATGTCTGTGACTTGCTGGCGGCTGTTACGAAACTCGTTTGACTACTGCAAGCCAGTAGTAAATAAGGAAATAATGCGAAGTGCTATCGCTTGCTACCTGCTTGTACGGTTATAAGCCAATAGATAATCGATTGTGGCCAGTGGGTGTATAGGACTGACAAGTCTAGGCTGCTGCCAGATGAATCCGCGAAATTGACGTTCCTCTAATCATGATATTTTTTAGCCTAATTTATCTCTACCGTTCTCTCGGTAAGGCAGTTTGAGTTTGGATAGGTTGTGTTAGTTTAGGTAGGACTGGGTTAGGTTAATTAGGTTAGATATGGTTTCGTTAGGTTATGTTCGGCTAGGCTACGTTAGTGTAGGTAAAGTTAGGTTAGATTGGGTTATTAGGTTGGGTTAAGTTATGTTGTGCGAGGTTAGGTTTAAGTTTGGGTACGAAATGTAGGGATAGGTCAGTTTGGGAAGGTTGGGTTAGGTTGTGTTAGGTTATGTTATGTTAGGTAGGGTAGGATTGGGTTGGGTTAGGTTAGGTAGGGTTGGGTTAGGTAAGGTTAGGTAAGGTTAGGTAGGGTTGGGCTAGGTAAGGTTAGGTAGGGTCGAGTTAGGTTAGGTAGGGTTGAGTTAGGTTAGGTAGGGTTGAGTTAGGTTAGGTAGGGTTGAGTTAGGTTAGGTAAGGTTAAGTAGGGCTGGGTTGAGATAAATTAGGTTGGGTTAGCTTAGGTTTGGTTTAGGTTTGTCAGGTTAGGTTGGGTTTTGTTGTGTTTATATTACGTCTTACTTGTATGTAATAGCATTATCACCTCAACACGTAAGCCAGAATCAATGGGCATGTAGTTCGTTACTACTTTTCTTATTCCAATGTTACTTTAAGCGGCGTCGATATAGTTTTATCTGCGGAAAGTTAAATTAAAGTCCTACGCGCCTTTCAATTTTTGGAATCCTGCTGTTTTTTTCTCGTAAATAGCATTCTGAAAACTTTGTTTTGTAGCTGATGTTGAGAAGCCCCCGTTTTTAAAGCGTTTACTCTGCACAATTTTCATGTTCATATATAGCGACATAGCTTGTATGTAGTGTTCTGTTTGTGTCAGTGTATAATATATAAACGCACAAAATGTATTGCTAGGGTTTCGTCTTTCATTTTAAACTTGAATTATCGAACTCTCAAAATTATGTCTCACCATCTAAATATAGGAACCTGATATGGTTTTGTGTACTGCTAGTTTTGCAATAGTATCCGACATTCTTATCACACGCTTCAAATCGGTTGTAATATACCGGGAACCAATTTTTTTAAACGAAACTATTCCACATGTACCCATTGTGTCAATGTACGAAAGCAAAACACACTTAAAACGAGGTCGGAATGTCAATTTTAAGACACCATGCTAATTGAAAGCACTGTTTCTAAGTCTTCTAATGTAGCTTAAAACGGCCTTTTCAGACAGCGGTAATTCAAAATGTACTAACCGGATGTAACGTCTCATGATAAGAATGGATCGGTCGGCATTTTGAACGCTAGTTCGGCACTTGAGTATTAGTTGAGATGAGAGTTTTGATGCGCGTTTCAAGATCCGTCACTTCTGCGCCTCTAACGCGCAGGTATAGGCGGCGCAATTAATGCATTTTAAACAGTAAGGAAAACAAGCGGTATTCACTGCAACACATTTCAAGCACTGTTAGGGAAGTTTTGTCGCGTAAAGTCTATTTTAAGGTAATTCTAAATATGGATTAGCATATACCAAAACGTAATTGGATTGTTTTTACAGATACAAATGATGTAGAACTTTGTCAAAATTTTACACCCTTAAATTAATGTATGCACGTAACACTGAATTCAGTATGCACAGTACAGGTTTTTAATATTTCCATTTATTATTTACATCGGGTAGAACTTTGGGAGCAGACGGGTTGTGACCGAATGTAAAATCAGCTGAGTTATGCGACAAATAATTTCGGGAATAGGATGGGTAGGGAGCAAATTTTCGCTACGCTGAACCGTCAAATGTTAATCTGGACAGTGTAGTTATAACTGGAAGCTGTTTAACATATCAGTTTAAATTTAAATTACTCATACGTCAACACAAATCATTTTCAAGAGAACCGAATAATTAATATTAGTTGCAAAATTGGCTACGGTCCGCCATTAATTGCAATGTGAGGCGCTGATCGGTTGGTTGTCAATGGCGAACATATTTTGTCGCTGTCAGTAATATCATCAGGAAGACTTAAAATTTATTGGTGCCTACAGCCGAGTTTTAGTTTTCTGCATTAGACAGATTTATCATTATCTTCGAAATTGTCTGGTATGAAATATGCGTTCTTCAGACCTGATAAAAAGTAAATCATATTTGTACTTTGGTTACGTAATTTTACAATGGAATGAAGGACAATTTAAGTTTTTCAAATAAACGTCTATGGATTTTTTGTGAATAATTTGGAAGTTTTCTCTTATCAAAAATTAATATCGAATAATTACTATCTGCATGAACCGAACCGTTACTAGCCATGGTTTTCTATGGCTAGTTATGTTTTTACATGGCTTATTCCCCTTTTGTTATTTAAAAATGATTTTTTTGTCTTCCTATGTCTTGTTATAATTTGCTATGACTTTAACTTTTTATTGATTTTTGTCGTGCCATGACTTGTTATAACTAGCTATATGTAGCCATGAATTGCCAGATTTCATTAACGTGCAATAAGTTTATATGACTTTCCGTACTTAACCTAACTTAACACAACATAACCAAACCCAGCCTAACATAACTCATCCTATGCTATCACAACCTAATACAAACTATTCGTACTTTGCCCCACTCAAACCAACGCATCTTAAACGTACAAAAACTAAGCTAACCCGTTCTATCCTAAACCAACTGGACATAACTTAAACATAACCTAATCAAACCTAACAAAACCTATCCTAACCCTACATTAACTAAACTAATCTTAACCGAATCCAACATAACCTAACCCAACTTCATCTAACCCAACTTCATCTAACCCAACTTCACCTAACCTAACCCAACCTCTCCCAACCTAACCTTACCTAAACTAACCCAACCTAACCTTACCTAAACTAACCCAACCTAACACAACCTACCATAAACCAACCTCATTTAACTTAATCCAACTTAACCTTAGCCAACCAAAGCTAACCTAAGCCAACCTAACCCAACGTAACTTAACCTAACATAACTATTCCCCACCCAAACTAGGCCATCCTAACTCAACAAAACCTAACCTAACCCGTCATGACCTAACCCATTCTAACCTAATCCAACCTAATATAACCCAAACGTATTATAATCACAACTAAATATAACCTAACCCCACAAACCTAACCTAAAACTAACTAACCCAACCTAACCGAACCTAACCTAACCCACCCTAACATAACTTAATCCAACCCTACCTAACCTAATCCACCCTAACATAACTTAATCCAACCCTACCTAATGTAACCCAACCCTACATAACCTAACCCAACCTAACTCCATAGTTTACATTTAGTTGCACTAATCTGCACTAAGTTTTACCAATATGCACTAATCTGCATTAAGTTGCACTAATATGCACTAACTTGCACTAAGTTGCACTTTCTTGCCCAAACTAACTTAACACATATTGTATCAAACTTAAAGTAATCTAATTTAACCTAACTTAACCCAACCTAAAATACCCGAAATATAATTTAAACACAACCAACCTAACTGCACAAACCTAACCTACCAAAATGTAATTTAATCACAACTAACCCACCTAACCTAACCCCACAAACCTAACCCAATCCCTAACCCATCCAAATGTAATTTAATCACAAATAAACCCAACCTAACCTAACCCCACAAACCTAATTCAAACCTAACGGTACCCATCCGAACCTAGCCCAACACTACTCCATAATTTACAGTTAATTGTACTGAGTTGTACCAAGCTGCACTATATTCCACTAAATTTAACTTTCTTGCACTTAGTTGCACTTTCTTGCACTTAGCTGTACTTTCTTGCACTAAGTTGCGCTTTCTTTTACTAAGTTGCACTTTTTGCACTAAGTTGCACCTTTTTGCGCTTAGTTGCACCTTTTTGCGCTTAGTTGCACCTTTTTGCGCTTAGTTGCACCTTTTTGCGCTTAGTGCACTTTCTTCCGCAGAGTTGCACTTTCTCCCGCAGAGTTGTATTTTCTTCCGCAGAGTTGCATTTTCTTCCGCAGAGTTGCACTTTCTTTAACTGAGTTGCACTTTCTTTAGCTGAGTTGCACTTTCTTTAGCTGATTTGCACTTTCTTTAGCTGAGTTGCACTTTCTTTAGCTGAGTTGCACTTTCTTTAGCTGAGTTGCACTTTCTTTAGCTGAGTTGCACTTTCTTTAGCTGAGTTGCACTTTATTTCGCTGAGTTGTACTTTATTTCACTAACTTGCTCTTTTTGCTCTAAGTTGTACTTTCTTGTACTAAGTCGCACTTTCTTGCACTAAGTTGTTCCGAGTTGTTTTGGGATATCCAGTGTAGCCCTGGGTTGTTTTGTGAACCCTGAGTTGACATGAAAGACATGCTTTGCCCTGATTTACCCGGAGTTACCCATTCACCTTGCGTCACCATGAGTTACTCTATGTCACCTTGCATTACCCTGTCACCCTAAGTTAACCTGACTCACCCTAGGTTGCCCTGGGTTTACCTGGAGTTGCAATACCTTGCTGTAAATAACAATGACTTGCCATGACTTACAACATTTTTAAAGTAAATGCAAAATTTTGCTACATTACTCTGAATTTTTTTTAAAGTAAGAATTTTATAATTGGAACCGCGAATTTGCCACAAAATTATTTTTGCACCATTATGTTTTAATGCTTTACGTGTACATCGACAGTTCTGCTTCATAATTATTGACAACATGTCTTTGTTGACGAATGTCTCTCATTTGACTGCACAAATCAGAGTAAGGCTATTGTGATGCCATACGTCTGTAATTTGCCAGTAGAATATCACAAATGAGATTTAATACCTCCAATCATTGAACTATAGCTGCAGAATTGTACATAAAGCATTGAAACAAAATGGCGCAAGATATTTTCACCACAAAATCCTGACCGTATTTATAACTGATATCGGTCAGTTTAAGTTGCAGCTAAACATTTTTTTGGTTTTGTTTTTCTTTAACTCTGCGCCCTACAACTTAGTTTCCCAATAGAAAGAAGCGTTAGCAGAAACACGCACCAGATGTAGGTTATATATAGCATAAAAACATACACATATAACGTATGTGTGTGCACTGCACGTAATGCGGTCTTGCGGCAGGATGGCCTTCTGCGCGTTGGTCAGCAGCCAAAAGAGGTCGTTCGCAAAAAAGGAAGCTCATATATTACCTGACCAGCAGTGCCATCGGCGTATTTCAGCAGCAGACGATGGCGCCTGGCAAAAAAATTATATCCCTCTTGGGGGCGAGGCGTATGATTGGGCTGAGGCGGCGAAAGTATTTTCTCCATGTTTGTGGCTCGGAGAAAAATAATTACTCGCGTCCAGATGGTTATTTGATCCTGCATGATGGTAGTGTCAGGCAAAGTAGAAAATATTTATGGCTTTACTTAAGGTGGGGATGCATTTACAGCAGATGGTGTACCTGTGAAATATCAAAAACTCCGTAACCGTTGGTTTGCATTTTGGAGCTGCATTGGAGTTTTTATGGCGCGTAAAGTTATTTTTTTATTCTTTTACAAAAATCAACTCGAGACCCGATTTTATTTATTTGTAAGCCAATGAAGCCTATGCCTTAGCAAGGCAAACATTTGAATGTGCTGTATAAAGAAAATGTAACTGAAAGTGATGCTTAAGAATGCATTCATGTGCGTAAAAATGGCAACATGGCATCTTGATATTGATGGAATGAAAATAAAACGTGTGCCCAGAAGTCAGAAATTTGTTTACGAAAGTTTTGTCAGTAATGAATGGCGGGGAAAAACATACGCACAATTCAGTTATTAGCAGGGATGGGAAAAATTCTCGAGTTAATTGACCTTTCAAGCTAGACTCCACTGCATAATGCGTTGTTGATCTTCCGCATCAGTGAGTTTGCTGCTGTCACAGTGACCAGACAGTTTGACTCCAGAGACAAGGTAGACTGGCCATGAAGCGGAGCTGCAGATGTTCACGTACGAAATTGAAACTACTGGCGCTAAAATTTTTTCGCTATTATTTAGTTGAAGCTTTGTTGGTCTCCTAAACAATCCAGATTAGATCTGTACAGCTGTTACACAGAACATGTGTTGTTTTTCCCAAAACTGTTCACACTTATCACAAACTGCATCACCCAACAACAATAGCATAACGTTTGTAACAGATTATTGGAGACTCCGTAGACATAAAATTTTTTTGCGATTTTCAAGTGTCCGTACAAAGGGTAATTTGTTTAGCCTCGACAGAGTAAAATTTCACCCCTTGTCTTTTAAAAGTGATCCAAGTAAAGTAAACCTGAGTAAAAAACAAACTGAACTGAAATAAATACTTGATTGCTTTTAATCACAACTTGGCTAACCTCTGGTGATCGAGAATCCTTATCATGAAACTGAGAGAACTTAGAAAACTATATAGCAGGTTACTTTTTGTAAACGCTGGTTGTCGATTCTAAAAGGATTTAAGGTGTGTCCCAACCACCGTATGCAATTTTTCGTCTTAGTCTATATATTGGCTGACGTTACATAATTTTCACAGAAGTGAAATGGTGCTTTTTAGGACTTAAGTTTATGTGATATGTTTGTTCCACTGGATGTGAGGATTTTTCCTTGAAAATATTGATGTACAATTTTGCAACAACCTGTGTGGACAGCAGCGAGGTAAATTAACAATATTTTTCTTATGTCTCTCGTCCGTTGTTCGGTTTTTTCCGATGTTTCGACAATACTTATCGGCACCATCATCAGGGTTGTACTGAAATCCAGCTTTTCGAGTACCCATACGCATACAATATGTGCCAGCCAATCGTAGCCCAGCTGTGCTGTGATTTGCAGAGCATTCTGACCAATCAGAGATGATATTGTTTCTCATTGGTGCACTGTTTTTCCCGTTCTGTTATTTCTGTGGATGTGGCTGCTTCTTAAGATTTTTGAGCAGAGGATTTCAAATTCTGCTGAGATTATATCAGTTTTTTCTATTAGAAATATTTGGGTGCTTACTGACTTCAGTCGCTTCTGTGATGATCCCGTATGTGTAATTGGAGATGTTCGTAATGTTCCTATATCTTGTTAGTGTTGGACTATTGCTGATATGTCTGTTGTACTTGATGCCTGCTAGGTGTTCTTTGAGTCAGGTTGAAATGTTTCGTCCGGCCTGCCCAATGTAGACTCTTTCTCTCGAACAAGTTACTTTGTAAACGCCACAACAGTTTTTATGTCGTTCTTTGTCTTTGATGTTACGAAGAAAAGTATTCAGTTTGTTCGTTGGCTACTGAATGGTTCTGATATCATGTTTCTGGAATAGCTTAGATATTCTCGGTGGTTCTGTTGACATACGGCAGGAGTGCAATGTCTCCGGCCACGGAAGCCTACGATCAGTATTTTTCTTGGAGTGACCTGTACTGCGGGTGAATGTCTGCTACAAGAAATTCGCAGCACGCACGCGAAGAGTTACTAGACGCCAAGTAGATGTCGCAATAGCGAGACTGAGAGTAAACGAAGTTCCCGCCCTGTAACCCTGACCTGAGCCCTCGGGCGACTTTCACTTCTCAGAGAACATCTGAAGGAGGCAGCGAGGAGGCGACGGCTGCAGAAGAATGACAGTCATGATCGCTCTCGACCTACCTGATTCAATGACCTCAGTCATACAGACACTTGTTGCTATAGGCGGGAGTGCAATCCTGAAGACCAATAATGAGGGAAACATATATGCAACATTATTAGAGATGATGGTTAGAGGTACGTGAATTTCGCGAATACATTCCAGGTCAGGTTGAACGCCAAAAATATATACTTCAAAATCACGTGTGTGATTAGCTGGCGGCTGTCACGAAACGCATTTGACTACTACAAGCCAGTAGTAAATAAGGAAATGATTCATAGAGCTATCGCTTGTAATATTGTAAGCCAATAAATAATCGACTGTATCCAGAGCGTGTACAGGACCTAGCAATCTAGGCTACTGCCAGATGAATCCGCGAAATTGACGTACCTCTGATATGGTTTATCGCGAAAATGTTTTGTGCTAACATATAATTGTAAATGTTGTACTTTCGTGCAATATATATGATTCGGTGATATACTTCTGACACCGCGTAGCTGTCTGCAGACCAATGACAGGCATCAAATATTACAATATCGGGATTCTTATTGGCTCAGTCAAATAGGGTAACAGCTCCAAGTACAAGCTAAAGCCAGAAATATGCTGGTAAGCTGAAAGTGCGTTGAAACCCAACAAACGGCCAAATTTTCCCGCGATAAACCATCGTCTCTAAACATTACTCATTTTTTTAACTACAGGAAGTACTGTGATATAAGGTAATTGTGTAACTAAGGAATATATTTGTTAGTCGACTTTCTAGTCGAAATAATACAATTTCTTGTCTTGAAGAAAAAAAATAGCTATCACGGCGAGCACAGATTTAAAGAAATTTACAAACAAATAGAGTGGTAGAATTTGGTCAGAGCTTAACATCTAGGTCTTTAGCGCTGGTGAGAGGTGATATGACGTAAGAATGGAGCAGCGCCGGAATGAGAATGGCGGGGGAAACGAGAGATCCCCGAAAAAATCCATCGACCAACGGCATCGTCCCACGTTCGAAAATCCGGGGACCGACCCTGCCAGGAATCGAACCCGAATCTCTTTGGTTGGAGGCGAGTGGTCTGACCACTCGGCCACCGCGGCCTTAACTGCCAAACCGATTAGTGATATCTGATCTAGGTTAAGCGTAGTAAAATTACTATCACAAGGTAAGGTAAGGTAAGTGGGTTTTATGTCTCATCGATAGAAACCAGAATAATTCGCGGGTTCACTGAACCGTAGGCTAGCTTGTAAGAATATTTGAGAAATCATGCAGACAGCAGCTGTTCATTAGCTGTTCGCTGACAGTGAAATTGGCCTGTATTCAATTACAGTTTTATTATTGGTTCAGTTAGATCCAGGACGTGTCAAGTAAATCAACGACCAATTGTAAACGTGGTACATATGTATAGTTGTTGGAACTCTAGCTTGCGCCTAAAAGAAATCGCGAATTTTTCAGTTCTCTACTCATCGAAATCGAGGTCATTGGAGACGGTGGCACACGAATTGGCACAATGACAGCAGGAGTTGGGAGAAGCCATGGCATTTGTTCAGGAACCACTCAAGCACTCGCCTGGAGAAATTTCGGGCAACCTTGGAAAACAGAAATAAAGATGGCCGGAGCCGGGGATCGAACCTGGGTGCTCCTGAATGTGAGTCCAACGTGCTGTCGTCGCGCCACCTCGCTGGTGTATTATTATCGCAAACACAGTGGAGTCAAGGGAGCATGGCATTACAGATTTGCACACCCTGCGTGGCTGGGTGGGAGAGGGAGTGGTAAGGGAGAGTGAGAGACGGCAAAGAGCTCAGGAGATGAGGAGCAGGGGTAGATAAGCCGTGGAGCGCAGGAGAGCTGGCTGGACGGACTTAGCATGGCGCTCGTCGGACCGTGGCTAATGTGATTCCTCTCTAGCTGGCCGATGACCGCGACTCCGACCCGTAATTGGACCACCTAGTGCACGGCTCCAACTTTTATCCTCACCCTCCACCCAACTCCCTTTCCGTTTTTAGCAGTTCTAGACACCTGTCCATCATTCGCGGTCTACGGCGGAGACACGTCCGCGCCTTTAACGTTTCCGAACTCAGTCTTACCTACACATAGAGCCACGATTTTGTCGCGAAAAGATTATTTCACCATTGTGTTTCAATGCCTTACGTGCATATCGGCAGTTTTGCTTCATGGTTATTGGCAGCGTGTCTTCGTTCAAACACGTATCTCATTTGACTGCACCAGAGTGAGACAATTGTAGCACCATACATCTGTGAATTGCCAGAAGAAACCCAAAATAAGTGAGAGGTAAGAGTTAGTTGGACCTGGCGCATGAGATGTGATGTAGCGTGGTACGAAAAGTGTTTTTATACGTGTGACTATTAAACGTGTTTTCAATATGTATGTCTACTAAAAGAAGACACACTTAAAACTATGTCTCTAGCGTTTTAAAAATACCGCTAGCTTATTAAAAACGTAATTACCAAGCTTCTCGAAAGTGGTAAAAATGCTTTTTTTTTTTTTTTTTTTTTTTTTTTTTTTTTTTTTTTTTTTTTTTAGATTGCTGTATCTGGAAAACTACCAACCGTAATTGTAAAACAAAATGATGGCGACCTGCGTTGGACTTTACCTCCTACTTTCCACAAATAAAATAATAGGGTCACCGCTTAGTCCTATAGTAAAATACTGTCTACCAAAACAATTCACGGTAGTTTGCTGCGCTTTGGTGCGAAGCGGTGTTGAACGCACGCATTGGAGTCGACTTATAGCCCTCCCCGTTTTCTTGCTTTAAACGAGAAAAAAAAAAACGGTAGGTCCAACTAACTAACTCTTAAAGCATCCAATCACTTACCATGAAGCAGAGCTGCAGATGTGCACATAAGGCATTGTAACCAATTGATGCAAAAAATCTTTTCGCCATAAAATCGTTGCTCTGCCTATGTATATTTCCAGGCTCGGATGCAGCGATGCACTTTGGGTTGGTTTTGGGTGGTGTGGTGGGTTGGGGAGAGGAGGTGAATATAAATAAAATCTTATACATTTCCAATTCTAGCCCAAGCTTACTCTTCTTATATGTGGTTCAAAATTGCAGCCAATTTAAATTTTTCTGTTATTTTTTTTTTTTAATAAGCATAGCTCTCCAGGAAATTATCAAGGTGTATATATTATATGTAGAGCTACGTTGTAACACTGAATGTTTTGTATAGATATTGACTATTTCTCTCTTCTGCAGGCCCAAATAGAAGTGTACAGCTTTAACACACAGGTACGTCAGTTTTGCAGATATATTCCACGTTAGGTCGAATGCACAAAAACGTGTACTTCACAGTCGTGTTTATGATTAGCTGACGGCTGTCATAACATGCCTTTACGACTGTAAGCCTGTAGTAAATCAGGAAATAATGCGTGCAGTTATCGCATTTTGTCCACTTTTACTGTTAGAAGCCAGTGGATAATCGAGTGAAGCCAGTGAGTGTGTATAGGCCTATAGAGTGAGAAATATATGCTGCTGCCTGATGAGTATGCGAAATTGACGCACATCCGCACATGTAGGCGTAATTCGTCCGAAAAACTGTTCACGCGTATCACGAATTGCGTCATCCAATAATAGTAGGATAAATATATCACAGTTTACTGCAGACTTTGTTGACGTTCGCGATTTTCCAGTGTGTCTAGTTGTACTATACTCAAAGTTTACATCTAAGGGCCACAATAAAAAAAATATTATTCGAGATAAGACAGTCTTCAAAAGTTCTCGCAACAGCCTGCATTAATTACTCTTTCCTCGGAACTGTAATTAGGGTGCTCGCCTCCCACCAAGGCGATCCGGGTTCTGTTCCCTCCTGGTCAGTGACAGGATTTTCGCATGTGGGAATCGTGCCGGACGATGCCGTCGGTCAGCGAGTTTTCTCGAGGATCTCCCGTTTCCCCCACCCTTTCATTCCGGTGCTGCTCCATACTCACCTCATGTCACTGGCGCTAAAGACCTCGATGTTAAGCGCTGACCAAAATATCTCGCTCACTAATTCAAGCCCCGACCATTTGTAAATCATCTGCTACTCACTGGAACAACGGACAATGAACGAATGATCAGGGAGTGAGTAGGCCCTATACATAGGGCAGCTACTCATTATGTACAGGCCAAGTGATTGATTTTAAAGATATGTTCCTATTTTCATTAAGTTCGGTTAGTTTAGGTTCGATAACCTACCTTAAAGTAACGTTAGGTTAGGTCAGGTAAGGTTACCTTACCTAATTAAACTAACTTAAACTCGCTTAGCAAAAAAAAATATTTCACGTAGAACCATTTTTCGTCAGTAAACTTTGCCTCTAAAATCAGTAGTTTGGCCAGTATACGATGAGTAGCTACTCTTCATATTTACCGTTATTTATTGATAGTTTTCAGGGTCTTTGAAAACGAGCTAAAAGATATTATGGCAATGGTGGTCTCGTCGAGTTAAACAAAAATGTCAGTGGTGACATATATTTAGGTTTAGCAGATATTAAGCCTAACGTAATACAGTTTAACAGGTATATACCCATCCTTCACGTGCCAGTTCTCCAAAGTAGTATTGTGGCCTTGCACACGATGGATCTCCACTGCGACGCGCGGTTCTCAGCTGGCTGCTATGCATGACACGTCCAGCCTTGTGTTCGGAGGCCATGTTCCATTCTGTTGCCACGACAACCGCTGCTTCCCTGAGGAACTGGTCGGAGTGCATACACTCCATCACTGAGGACCGAAACATTCATGAATCAATGTTTGGACAAACTAGAATGCAAACCCATGCACCTGGACCGTAGTTCATCGGACACGCCGTGGAGATCTTTGTACCAATGCCATACATACAGTCGAGTAAACAGGTACATAAAATCATCCTACAGCCTGTCTCATGTAACTTCTCCATGTTTTGACATTCCTCATCAGAGAAATGTACCTGGTAGTTCCATTGTTTGGAACTTTAAACCTACCTGGCCTCCTGGAAAAGAACGGTCTCCACAATCCATTTTACATACACAATTCTCAGAAGTGAACTGTCAAAACATAGAATTCTTACACGAGATAGACTTAGGCTATACTTGGTCTGGGTTGAAACTGGCAGTTCACTGGAACAGCAGCCATTGTGCAAACAACTGAGGCTCGAGAATGCAAAGTACAGTGGAGTTTAGCCTGCTGGTTCTTCATTTCCGTACTAACCGTTAGAGACCTGAACAAAATGGGCTGGTTTTTAACTTGTGGGCTAACTTCCAAGAATATTGTTGCTCTCATTCGCTCATTGGCTACGTGCTGATACAGTGATACTATATGATTGGTCCTTCATATAGTGTCTTCTTTACCATTGGCTCTGTGCTCTTCAGGAGACGTCACATAAGTCAGGAACCAATCGTAAATTTACACCAACTTACAGTTGTTTATGCTCTAGCTTGTGCCTAGATAAAAGTACGAATTTTTTCACTTTCCTACCGGAAGTAAATCAGCGAACCGTTGAAACTCTACTGCTACAAATTTTTTTAAGCTTTTGCTTAAGAGGCCGTTCCAGTGTTTCAGGCGCATGTATGCAACCCGCATTAACCCCATATAAATCAAGGCTAATATTACCTTCGCTATAGCAGTCAAAATATTACACAAATCAGCATTTTCTTCACGCTTAATCAAAGACACAGTCGTTCTTATTTTCGCTGCGTTCTGCAAGTTTTAGTATAACATTCGGTTACATTAAAAGCGTAATACAAAAAAAAGTTTTATAAAATTTACAGTCTAGCGTTCTTTATACTTGACTTCGGCGAATGCAGCGACAATAAGAACGACTGTCTCTTCTTAAAGCACGATGTTAATGTTGATATGTGTAATACTTAAGGCCCGGTAGTTTTCGCGAAAAGATTTTCGCGGCACTTTGTTTTAGTGCCTTACGTGCGCACCTGCGTCTCTGCTATGTGGTCAGGGATTGGATGCCTTAACACCCAGCGTGTGGAGGTTAAACCCGCAAATCACAGACGTGTTGTGTCACAGTTATCCATGTACTGATTGGCACAGTCAAATGAATAATGACTCTGCACAAAAACACTCTGCCAATAATCATGAAGTTGAGCTGCAGGTGTACACGTAAGACACTAGAACAAAGTGAGGCAAAAATCTTTTCGCGAAAACTGCCGGGCTCTAGTAATACTTTTATTGCTATAGCGAGGGTTATATTAGCCATGATTTATATGGGGTTTATGCGGGTTGCATATATGCGCCTGAAACACTGGAACTGCTTCTAAAGCATTAATTGTCGAAATATGTTAAACAAATGGATGCTTACTATTAGCCCTTTAAAGTTTATTGTTGGGTTATCGTGGGTAGTACCAATATTCAACGAAGCTGATAGTAAGTAAATCTATAAAATTTAGTTTACTACTTGGACAAAGGGTTTTTCCGTTTCTGCATGGTAATTTTTGTTGTAGAATAATTGTTTTCCCGTTTCAGATACGGGGAACTACAAGCGGAAAAAATATGTTTACAGCTCACCCATTGTACTCGGTCACAGAGTCTATGCATAGGGTAAGGAGTATTTCAAGAGTTCGAGGTTCTATATGTTACAAGCAACTCTGCTGTGTCTACTCAAACCCCGACCACTAGCAGCTACTCTCTGGAACAGCACACGAACGAATAGACGGGTCTTGAGCATGCACAAGACGGTGAATTCAAACACGCGGGTCATTGAACCAGTGGCGGATCTAAGGGCCGCGCTAGGGGCCGAAAAGTTTTACTTGGGAATGAAATGTAAATGAGTCTAAAACAGATACAATATCTGTCAATATTTCGGCTTTAACTAGTTTCGTATTTTTATTAACCTTGAACACAATATAATGTTATAAATACAGTATTTGTAATTAGAATTCACACTTAAAATACTGCTAACTGTACCTATTAAGTATAAGAGGTTTTATGTATTACTACTAAAATAATATACTGTTATTTACGCGAGCGTAAAACATATGCAAAATACGTTTATTACTGTTGGGTAGATTGGACTGATTGAAAAGAGGGAGGAAACAAAAGGTGGGATTACAATTCTTGCCCCGGGTGAAGGGAAGCCTAGATCCGTCCCTACATTCAACTCGCAAATTTTTCTTCCTTCCTGTCTACATAGAAATTAACAAACCGTGCAATGTTGAATCCATGTACTACAGTATTGGATGACATTTAAGTAATTGTGTCTTGACGCGTTTCCCTGCTTGCATCTAGGAATATCCCAATGAAAGGTTGTGACAACAAAACTACCATCTCGACAAATATCGCGTCCGTAAACGAAAGCTGGAAGTTTCGCCATCTGGTGTACTCGAGGGCATAAAGGCCTGGGCAGTCGGTTTACGTGCAGACGTAAATTTTCACGTGCCCATTTCGCAGTGCCCATTTCGCAGTGCCGAGGCAACGAGAGACTACTTTTTTTGTAGGGCCTAAAACAAGGTGGAAATTCTCTTTCTTCGTAATAATCCCTGTACGGGGTGTACTCCGACGTGGAAAGGATTAGCAAATTTATTTACAATAATCCATATAAAACGAGAGACAAAATAATGTCGGCGTTGTGGTGTGCAGGAAAATGAAAGGAGAATGGGGTTTCGAATGGTTTTGCGTTTCAGTAAACCTGCTGATTCTCCCTTTTGCTGGTGTTACAAGACCAAGTTTTGGTGGCTTAGAATCAGCCGTGAGGATTAGGGTAGAAAAAAAAATAAAATCGAAACTTTCTCGCTGACTGTATTCACCTTGTTCCGCGTCATTTTAAATTCCATGCTTTACTAATGCAGCCGTTACGATGGGAACCGGGCAACAAAGGTCTTTTTGCAAGAGCTACGAGCTCTCCTTCAGCTTTTCCTGACCATGAACTTTTCGCGAAAATAATTTTGCCCCAGTCTGTTTCAGTGCCTTACGTACCCATCTACAGTTCTGCGTCGTAGTTATTGGCTGCGTGTCTTTTTAAGTGTCGTCTCGCATGTGATAGTCACATGAGAGTTAAAACACCCAATCACTGACTATGAAACCGAATCGAAGCTGTGTACGTAAGACGCTGACACAAACTGAGGCAAAATTATTTTAACGAAATTTCATGGTTCTAATGGTAGATATTTGCATCAGGGAAAGCATTTGGAGCAGGAGAGCTGACATCGCTATTGGAATATTCTTTGTTGAAAGGGTTTTGCACATCGAAAGCCGTGGGCCTTCTTCATAAAGATAACTTAGGATAAAGAAAGGACATTATCCATTATTTCTACAGCTTTTACGGTAGTTATTTCTTAAATCATAAACGAGAGCAGGTATCGAAAAACTGCTGCACGATTTTGTCAAAAACCGCAACGCTATGTTAAATAATTTTCCCAAGCAAAAATACACAATGGTTTCAGCAAATTATGAAATTAAGGAAATTCTCATGAATGAACCACTTTACCCAAACTATGTAATTTTTTATAGTAAAATTTAGACCACACAGTAAAAAGCGTTTTTAAGAAAACTGTGCAACCTTTTTTTCGATAATTGCTATCATTTAGGAATAGAAACTAACTATCGTAAAAGAGTTTGAAATTATGGCTCGTGGGTAGAGATGATAGTTAGAGACATACAAAATTCGTGTTATTTTCTGACAGCTGCCTAGACTGCAAGTGACTATAGGCTCGTTCGACGTCTCCCGCTGGCCGATATTGTCGTGACCTGCCACGGAGAATGCTTACACGGTAGAGAGGCCAATCTCTGTAAAGACGTAATACACGTAAATGACAACACACAAAAGCACGTGGCCAATCGAATCATAGATTCTGCTCTGTTATACATAGGAAGGTGAAATTTAGTCTGCAACCAAATGATAACGCGAATTTTGCATGTCTCTAATGGTAGTATATCGCGAGAATGTTTTGTGCCAAAATCCTTGAAAACACTGTTATTTCTCGCAACATGCATGACTGATACTCCGTAGCTGTCTGCAGACTAATAACAAGCATCAAATATTGCAATGTAGAGCTTCTTATTAGCTCATTCTACTAGGGTAACAGTTCCACCTGCAAGAGAAAGCCAGTAATCTTTCCATAATATGAACGTATGTTGAAATCCAGCAAAAGGTCAAGTTTTCCCGCGATAAACAGTCATCTCTAACTATAGTTTACCCCGGGAAATCTTGACAGTTTGATGTATTCCAACACACGTTCAGCTTATTAGAATATTGCTGACTTTAATTTGTACTTGGAGCTGTTGCCCTATTTGACTGAGCCAATAATAGCCCCGATATTGTAATATCTGATGCATGTTATTGGTCTGCAGACATCTAGGTTGTATCAGAAGTATATCACCGAATCACGTATGTCGCAAGAAACTACAGTGTTTTCAAGGGTATGTTGGCACGAAACATTTTCGGGAAATACCGTAATCTCTAATCATGGGCTTAAGAGTGTTTCCTACCTCAGGGACCTGGCAAGGGTAGGGATGTATAGAGACCTGGAAATTGCGTGTTTTGAGCAAAAGCTAAGACTCGAACAACTGTAGATTAGCGTCATTTTTGCAACAGTCTCGTGCTTTATTGACATCTCTTGGTCGCTAGGCCAATAATGAAGAAGCATGCAAGTCTAATGTGGCGTCACTATGTGGGCGATCAGCTAATGGGCAGCTGTTGCCTGCATGAGTACGCAGATACTAGTGGCGGCTAGTCCACATACCAATATATAGAAACGTGTGTATAGTGCCATAGTATAGTTGCGAATTTTTCCGGTAAATCATATTCGGTGTGGCTCAGTTCCTTGTCGAATCTACATATCCCACTGCCATCGCGAAATTTTTCCGTAAATTTCGTTAAGACTCGTGGATTTTTAAATACACTGATAAATATGAACAAATAAGTATTTTTGCTATATCAAAACACTTGAAAACATTAGTCTGATAAATGTTATCCTACTTTTTTACTCCTGATGCACCATTCGTTTCTTTTGTTTCAGTGCAGAAAATTGTTTCTTTTTATCCGAAAGCTATAGTCTTATCATTAAAATTTACTACCGAGCACAGAAAAAATTAATTTGATATGTAATTCCCTATCCTTGCTTACGTCACGGTTCTAAGGTAGGCAGTTACCTAAAACATTCGACACGATTGATATATATATATATATATATATATATATATATATATATATATATATATATATATATATATATATATATATATA
>PNEQ01044215.1:20503-57537 GCA_003012365.1 Medauroidea extradentata | reverse complement strand
TACCGGAAAGTATGAATTTATGAATACTATCAACTATAGGTGGAGTATAGTGTGAGCACTTTTGAAATTCTAGTTTTTTTTTTTCCTTTGACATAGTTCGTCTATTACCGCTACTTTTTAGTATAAACCGTATATCCCCGCTACTTTCTAGCATAAACAAAGCACCATAAGTAACAATCTAAGTATATATATATATTTTTTTCTACGGTACTAAAAAAAGAGAGTTCAAAATATTCTGCACAAAATGGTATTTGTGAAGTTTGTCACTCCGTCTAACATAGCGGACCAGTAACAAGTGTGAGTACACCAGTTGAATTTTTAATAGACAAACTATATTGAGACATCGCGGAAGTCAAGTTCAGCAGTCAGTATATAATGTTTGGATTTTGGTGGGCGCTTGCAGATATTTCGCACCGAACCTGTTTGTAACGATGGATTATGTTCCATAATTTCGGCCACATGTAACTAAAACCGGGTCTGTTTTGACCACCCTCTGAGCAACTTCTCCTACTTTGTTTTACGTCGTTAAATGAACGAATGTAAAACTTTTAACTGGGTGTATCAATTGCCATTTTTTAAGTACTCGGCTTCAGTAATATAGTAGTTCATTAAATTGCCCCTTAATATACAGTATTTAGTGTGACGAAGTTACTGAAGTGTCGCACGTGTCATTGTATGGTCGTGCAAATGCAATAATTAAGTTAGTTGGGGGAAGTGTTTATTGTAATGTAAATGTCGGCAATATCCTGGAATTTTTACAGTGGATTCATATGGCGATTATGTAAAATCATCTGTTACTGATTTTTATATCTGTGGATATGGTATATACTTGGAGTTACCTTTTTAACCATGGAACCACACAGGTTCAGTTAATGCGTTGTTGTAATTAGATTCTCGCCCATAACGGGGATAGTTCTATCCTACACTGTAAAAAAACCTTCGTTAACAGTATGAAGCTCTTAACATACTACAGCTTGTAAATACAGCATATGTTGAGCATTGTTACTGCATAAGTATGGTATCTTCATTACACATGTGACTGTCTCCTAAAATATTATAAAAACGCTACTATTGATGTATTGGAAACATCCTGTATATTAGTGTGATAAATTCACAAATAATTTTTACCGTGTATTTCATTGTAATGTAGGCTGTGATAGCTTCTAGGTTGGTCTATGACTAATTAAATGTTCGGGAATTAGTAAATATTGGTCACATTCATTGAGAATAATAATGTTGAGCATAACGCAATGTCTTCTCTGTGTGTTACTCCAAAATAATAAGTAATTATTAAAAACAAATTGAGCGTGACGCAATGTTTTCTCTGTTTGTTACAGGTAAGACTCGTTGAAGCAGACGGAACGCGACTTACGAATACGACTTGTTAGCGGGTGTGAAGAACAGTGTGCAGTTACGTAAGTGTTTATTGAAGTTGTTTTCATGACGAACGCTGTTGTGGACAGCTGTTAAGTTGTTTTCTGCCTTGTCCTACGGCCTCTCACTCGCTTACAGCGCGACGTCAGAAAAAGCCTTTAATGACTTCTAAATATCAAGTCGTTTAGCTGAGTGTCTGAAATGTGGCTGCAAGAAATGAGTATTTTTTAGCATATGTAAGCTACTAACAATATTGACGAATTGCTATAGGATTTGTGTTGTGTTTACTCCGTGAGATAAAATACTTCGTATTACGTATTGCCATAGATTCAACGGTAATTACTTCATAAGTTACGTGTAACTTACGCATTTTATTTGTTTTTGTATCGTACATAAATAAATCAAAATTATTTTTTTTAAAAGAGTTCACTTAGTCTGCAGTGATGGAAATCCCCCCCCCTTTTTTTTTTTTTTTTTTTAAAGAATCATTGACACGGGGTTTTCTTAATGTGAGTTATGTACCAGCCTGATAAATAAATCCACATCGACGGTGTTCTGGTAAAAGGTCGTAAGTCAATTAAAATTTTTTCTGTAGTTACTGCCTTGTTCCTAAGCAGGGCAGTATGGCGGATGGTCAGACTCCACTCGTCCCCAGAACACGGACCTTCGCACGCTCCGTCTGTTTGTAAAATCTCTGTAAGAACCACACGTCGCTGTGACTTATTTATTCTGTGGTGTCAGCCTACGTTCTCTGGGTATTGTATTTCCTGTACCATTGTCGCGACCTAGAAGCCCACTCGTGCGGATGTGTACCATGCAAGCACGCGCCTGGTTTACGCGACAAGCCCTCAGTGTCGACCCCCTCCATCAACCGCCCAGCCCGCGGGTCGTGTTTTTTTCCAGGCCGTGCGCGCCCGCATGTTAAAACATTAAAGCCCTCGCCGGGCGTCATGAGGCGTGAACGCGGAATATATTACCTCCGCCTGCTGTGTGTGCCAGTGTTACATCTCCTTCTATCGCCTGCACTGCGCTTGTTGGCCGGCCGCGTCACTATTTCATTTTCAACTAAATAATTATACAGTTTCATCTCAGAGATAATCATCCAAAATATTTCCTAGAGATATCTAATGAATATACTTGGGGAAGCCACCAAGGATGGATTTCGTCTCAAGAAACACTTATATTACTATTGTAATGTTAATTTCTTTGTATTTTAAAAATTCCATTACTGTAATCTAAGCATCAGTATGTTACATAATCTCACGAATCTTAAAACAAAGTAAGTACCATTACCTTATCCGGGATATGTTTCCGACATTTGGGGCATTTACGCCCGCGCTGCGTGTGATTAAATATATAAGTAAATATTATTTTAAAGTCAAAGTTAAAAATTATTTAATTATTAGAAAACTAGACATATTAATTAAGTTAGTGGAAACCATGTGACAACTGATTAACAATATTGCTGTCACTGCAAATAATATAATTATTTGCATGTAATTAATTCGAGTTAAGTAAACAAATTAAATTAACCCTAATACATGCAATTTTATTAAAACAACAGAAAAGTAAAATTCCTTTAAATCAAGACATATATCGCATTAAAATCCTCTTAATGTTGAGATATATTCTGTAAACTAAATCTTGTCATACTAGCTACATTTTACACTGTAATGAAGACAGTTGTTCGGGGTCACGTGGTGGTCGTGAACGCCGCGGGCCCGTAGGTACGTTACAATCGTAATTTTTTTCAGGCGAAAAGTGAGCTGATATGTGAGGACCGTAATTGCGTTGAAAATAGTTTTTAAAAAGGCGGACTAATTTTTTTAACAACCAATAACGGGTTTAACTAATTATTGAACCAATAAATTATCATCTAAGTGAATAATTAGCCAAAATTACACAATGCTAAACACAATTATGAACTAGTTTTCCGATTTTTGCTCTCATTTAGACTTTAATAAATAAAACAATAATACCTTGCAATAGCAGTATAAATTGGATATTGTGGTCTTCAATGCGTTAGCTACGAAACTATACACAGTTATATAATGTTTCGTTTGTCTAATTGTAATGTAATAAACTAAATTATTTAATATTTTTAAAGACAACTTGGCGCAAGATAGCTACAAGATCTACATTATTAAACGTGCTGTGGAGACTGCTGCACAACTACGTCTGAGAGGCTGCCGGGTACACGAGAAAGTAAACATGTACAGTTGAGAGCAAATATCTTGCAAACACCTTCACCACACGCCACTGATTGGACCGTCTCGTTTCCGTACTCGTATCCCGCAGCTCTGGTGCGAACTGGCGTGTACACACATAAATACTTTATCATTTTCTGTTACGTTTCTGTTATTTTAAGCATTTCGTCATTACCCTAACACAAACGTAAATTTAAAGTAATGACAGTTAAAAACAATGAACATAATTTTTTTTTCGAAACGGAATTGTGTTATATATCACTTTATAGGAGCTTATTTGTCATAAATGTATATCACGTAAATATTCGAAAAATGAGCCCTAGTTATTAAAACATTTACCGTACCTTTAAATATTTTGCATAAACATATAAACTCATTGACACAACTCAAAGTTCGCTTATGAATACTTCACTAGCGGTATTTACAAGGTTTTCCGACTACATTTAAGACAGATGTTTTTATTTTCAGTTAACTCCGAGTACTGGATAGTAAAAGGATACCTAGAAATAAACACTTTTCGTACTAACAAACATAACGACCATATTGACTTTGGCGTTTGGTTTTCAGTTTAACGAAAACGTGAAGTCATGACTACTTGACTTAAACTTTCTCTGCTCCATATTGTTTACAACTCCATAAAAAGTCATGAATGAAAACTGCCGTAAAGTCAAATGTTAAAAGCTTTAAGTTTTGTATCCGTCTCAAGTCTCCACAGCCCGTCAGTAGCAGACGCGTTGCAAGAGCGATTAGCTCTCGACACAATGAGGTGATTGAGAGCAGGGAAATGGTGTGGCGGGCTCTTTGCAATATTCCCATTAAAAAAAAGTCCGCTTGGGGTTATCTTTTCTGTCGAATTGAAATTGAAGACTCGAAGTCAGATCGTTGCTATCCGACCCAACAGCTTGATCATTGGGCTCCAATTTTCCGAACAATTTCTTTAATTTTTCATGCGCGTGACTGTGAATCACCTTAAAGTGAGTGAACATTTTTTCCCCACCTAACGAGCAAAGTAATTTATTTGAAATTGAATTTTAAATTGAGAAATTCGCACCGTCTGGAGTGTTCAATGGCTAGCAGACACTAAATTTGGACGCGAATGAAGCTGCGTGGGTGACGAATGTGTTCTAATTCTCTTTTCGGGGCAACTTCTTCCTCTTCATCTCTTTCTCCGCCGGAGCATCCATCCGAACTCCGTATAGCTTAAAATCAATCCGAACAGTCCACACCCGAACATTTTTCGCCTGGGAATATTCATAATTTCGGGGAGGGAAGCAAACTGTGCACTCAAGATCCTAATCATTCGTACGTAGGAGTACTTGTGCTATCGCTAAGGGGCGGGAAAAATTCACCGTTTTCATTCCACGAAGAGATATAAATCAAATGCTCAATACGTTTCTTCTGCGATTGGAATTGGATCATAGTGTCCTTTCCGTGGAGAACTTCTCATCCAGTCTTCAACCTACAAGTACAGTGCGCGGCACCTTAGTTGGCGGTTGGCAGCTTTTGGATAGGTGAAGGGCATTCCATGAATCCGAGTACTAAGTCAAGGCACACCACACTTCGAAATAAAAACATCGGCTCCAGCACATAAGGCATTCGAATACAAACGGTAGTGGTAATGAATGCCTATACTCTCTTCGACATTCCCCACTCGCCAGCCGGCTGTAATCGAGGACCGAATCCTGGTTTCAAACTGGCTCCACACTATGGCAGCAGCTAATCGTCAAGACAGCTGATGATCGAGATTGGATAATATAGTCTATATGTAATTAAACTCGCGAATATTTCCTGTCACTAGGTGTCGCAATTCTGGTGGTTTTCCTTGGGGTGCCGCCAACCTGAACTTTAGAGGCTCAAAAATGGCGAAGCTATAAGAGCGACCTTGTTGGCTCAGTCAAATAGGGCAACAGCTTCACATACGAGTGAAAGTCTCATAAGCTGGACGTGCGTTGAAACCCAGCAAACAGTCAAGTTTGCCCGCTATAAACCACCATATCTACCTATAAGACGTACATATGTGCCACTAAAGATATTTTACATTTTTATTGATCTCGGTGCGATCCACGTTGATATAGGTAGAGGCGGGAAAAATTCGCGGGTTCACTGACCTCTAGGCTAGCCACATATTATTGGCTCATCGACTTCCAGGAAGTGTCAAATAAATCAACGGCCAATTGTGAAAGTGGCACAAACAGACAGTTGCTGGAATTATAGCTTGTGCCTGAAAGAAAACGCGAATTTTTCAGGTCTCTAGCTATAAGGATATTTTAGTTTGTTTTAATACCCTGAATTCTGAGCGAGTAAGTATTTTCGTTAAAAACATAAATAATGAAAAAAAAAAAAAAAAACTCTAGGAAACACCTACTAAGTTGGTCACATTTTCATTCCCCTAGCAATATTCCAATCTCCTCTATTAATTAAATGGTTTTTGGTCCGAATGCTACCGTACAAGGTGGCCTAGTTAATCGAATATAAACATGCAAATGCAAATCCCTATACTTTTCCCCGTCAGGGCTGCGAGGTAGGAAGTTGTCTTAATGCTATCATCTTTACTTCTACTGCAATTATGATGGTTATTAAACTAGTTTCAATAAAACTGGGAGGTAGTTTTGTGTTGTCTGCTTTCCTCAGGCGCATATTAAATCAGTCTGTTTTCTCACCGCGAAATTCAGGAACGATCGCATCGGGCATCGAAACCGCATCGTTGTTATGGGGGAAGAGCTCTGACCACACTTGCGTTACACCGAGTAATCGCACTAACGCGAATATTGTTTTGTTTGTCTCCCTAAAAGCCCAAAGGCGTTGAAAGGGCAAGAAAAAAGTAGGAAGAGGCATGACGTGAAAACAGACGCGACGAGACGAGAGCCGCGGTGGTGGAAGGGATGCTGCGACGAAGAAGGTAGACGAGGAAGAGAGTGAACGGGGTCGTAGAAACAAAGGAGTGTGAGCTACTCAGTGTCCGGGGGTAGGTAGAGGGCGCTAGCTGCACTAGCTGGTCCGCAGCGTGGCTCAGATTGCGGGCAATTTGTCTCCCCGGGCGAAGCCAATTAGACCGGGCTGGTCCGGGCAACAAGGGCGCAAGTCCACACCTGCCCTAACAACCCCGACCCTCTTTATGTCCGCGGGGGAGAGCTCGTCAGGCCACCACTTACTCCTGCCTGCCAGATGAATTACAGATTGCAACCCCTTGCTTCGTTTGAAAACATCGCATCAACGTTTAAACATAACTTATCTGGAACGAAGATCTGCATCACGATAAAAAAAATTCCTCTGATAAAATAAGTGGATCTAGGAAAAGTTCACTAGTTCAGTGTCCTGCAGACTAGTATCCACTCAACTATGTACTCTCGGACTTCAGCAGTTAGGGAAAGTAAAATTTCGCAAGTTCAATTAACTGCGTGTTGGAATACACTGCACTGAGAGAAAGAATTGTCACATTATACTAAATATATTTGTTTGGGTGATGTTTGCTTCAGCTAACCAATATTTTGTTGGTAAGACCAAGCTTGGAGTCCTCCAAACAAATTTAATTATTTCCTTCGACCAAATTAATCATTTAAACGCACTTTGTGCCAAACGTGTATTTGGTTTCTACAAGACGTCGAATAAATAATTTGTGTAAACAAACAACTCGTTACAACTTGTTAACAAAATAATATTGCAGGCTGGCGTGCGTAAGCGATAAGATGACGAACACTGTATACCTAAAATTTCAAAATATAAGTTTGTGCGACAAGTAGGACGTCTAAACTGTTAATCAGCATAATTCTAGTATCTTAATTTTAGCTATAACAATTTCAAAGTGGTTAATTCGATCGATTACAAAAGAAAATGCTAAAAAATTGAAAAACACCGCAGCTGCACGTCTCGTTCTTTGTGCTGCGGTGCACGGCAATCATTTGGTAATATTACTTGACGTCGTTTTCCGTTTCGCAGACGGAAGACAAACATATTTGAAAATAAAGCTGTACAATCGTAATTTATTTTAGGCCTAACTATTCCTACACAAATAACAACCGTGCTGTCATTGAAGCACTCATAGCTCAGTTGGTTAGATCCTGAACAGAAAGTGGTAAGTGGATGGATAATGGATCAAATCCCGGCGCGGCCATACTTTTTTTTTAGCTCTTAAAATTTCATAAATTTTTCGAGTTTATAAAATATAATTTTTTTAGTTCTTAAAATATTGCGTGTTCATTTGATATGTCCAACGAAATATTTTTATGACCAGCTAAATATTTGGTACTGCTAACAAAAATTCAGCTATTCGCCTCAAACAAATCGAGGGAACAAAATAATTTGGTACGAGAAAACAATTATTTATTTGCCCCTATACAAACAAATTATTTGGTTGATTCAAACAAATTTTGTTTGCACCAACAGAATTTTTTTCTCAGTGTGCGCTGTGTATACTGACGCCCCGTATATTCGTTCGTTGCAAACTGTTCCAGTAGTTAGTGGCTAATGGAGAGATACAGGAAATTTTCCCGAAAATATTTTTGCACCACTTTGTTTCATTGCCTTACGTGCTCACCTGCAGCTCTGCTTTGTGATGGGTATAGACCTGAAAAATTCGCGTTTTCTTTCAGGCGCAAGATACCATTAATAAAACTGTAGCTGAATACAGGCCCATTTCACCGTGTCAACGAGCAGCTAATAAACAGCTGCTGTCTGCACGATTTCACATATATTCTTGGAAGCTAGCCTACAGCTCAGTGAAAACGCGAATCTTTCAGGCCTTTAGTGATGGGGCCGCGGTGGCCTCCCACCAAGCGATTCCCGGCGGGGTAGGTCCCTGGATTTTCGCATGTGGGAATCGTGCCGGGCGATGTCGTTGGTCGGCGGTTTTTCTCGGGGATCTACAGTTTCTCCCGCTCCTCTCATTCCGGCGCTGCTTCATACCCCACCTATTATCACCCCTCACCGGCGCTAAAGACATCGATGTTAAGCGCTGACCAAATTCTCTCACTCTCTCACTCACTGTTTCGTGGCCAGTGATTGGCTGTTCGAACTCTCAGCGTCTTGGGGTTTTATCCGCAAATCACAGACCTACGGTGTTGCAGTTAACCTTGCTCTGATTGGCACAGTCAAATGCGTGACTCTTCTGCACAAGAAAACACTGCCAATGACCATAAAGTAAAGCTCTTGATGAGTGCGCAAGTCACTGAAACAAAGTGATGCAGAAATCTTTTCGCGAAAACTTTCTAGCCCTAACTATCAGTACACTGACTGTTGTCCCAGTGATCTGCCAGCTTCAAACCAGACCTGGCACGACGAAATTATGTGTACTTGTTTTATTTGCAGGTGTGCTAGTGGCTTTCAAGTTCTCCATGGTGAGTCTAGAGAACAGTGATCGATTAAAGTAAATGCGAAATATTCGTGTTTTATTTTAGGCCCAAGCTAAAACTCAGTAGTAAGTTGGTGTCACTTTTGCGATTGATAGGGGCAGGAAATTTTCGCTATGCATACTCATTCCCTCTCTATTCGTTCATTGTCTGCTGTTCCACTGAGCAGCAGATAGTGGACAAATGGTCGGAGCTTGGGTATGCATAGGATAGTTGATTCTAACATGTTGGTCATTAAATTTGTGAAATTTTTCTACCCCTAGCGATTGGATCTTGACCTATTTGACACCTCTTGGAGCGCTGAGCAAATTATGAAGCATAAACTAAATGCAGGCCCATTAATGTTGCATCGCTGTGTCAGCGAGCAGCCAAAGAACAGCTGTTGTTGGCTACTGCGGTACACATATATTCTTGGAGACTAGCCTACAAGTCAGTGAATCCACCTTATTTTTTCGGCGGACTCTATACATTAAAATATTAGTAATGGTTGTACGTGGGTTCGGATACAATTTTGTCCTAAAATGAATTCGCGAATTATTTGGTCCCCAAACATAAGTGATTCGAAGGAGTTCGCGAGAAGCAGTACTCCAAACACAATTATATGTTTTACATTTAAAACCTTGAAGAACACCCTTAAGAACTTTCAGTGAGAATGAAAAACGTGTTTGATTTAGCATTTCTGAAGATGGTGATTTTTCGCTGAAAAATTGGACCACCTGTTAGTTTTCAATACATGTCCAAAATGTCAGAGCGTTTGTTCCCGCTATTGGCTGGAGTCGGTACGAGATGCTACAATCCCATGTAACTAATCCAATGGGAGGTCAATTGCTCAAATATTGGTTTGCGGGTAGGTAACCCGTGCCAGAACTACGTCATCCAATCACTAGTCTTACAAGGAACCAAACCGTTTCCATGAGTAGGCCTACGTTGGCACAACTATTTTCGCGATGTTCCATCTTTTCTCAGTTATTTAATACGGCCGTGTATTGCCTAGAGGAAACACTTTTTCCCTTACTCTCGAGGATTAATCAAAAATATGGTTTTCCAATTGCTTGCCTGCTGGAGGCCGACAGGAAATTCAAGGAAACCCACGGACGTCGAAGATGTTACTGACTATCTCGCATTCTCCGCAGTCTCTGCTCATCTTCCACTTCGCAGAATCTAGACCTGTTTGTCAGTGGCGAAGCTCGTGTGTTCCAAGAGAAGCGGCATTATTAGCAATGACTATGGATGGGAAATTTCGCGGAAATCAATTACCTACATGTTAGAATCCATTCTCCTATGCATATTCAAGCCCCCAAAATTTGTCCACTAGCTCTTACTCAGTGGAACAGCAGAGAATGAACGAATAGACGGGGCTTGAGTATGCATAGGGAGTGGATTCTAACAAGCAGGTAATTGAAGCCGAATCCGCGAAAGCTTTCCATCTCTAGGAATGACTAATGACTAGAGCCACGATTTTGTCGCGAAAAGATTTTTGCATCATTTTGTTTCAGTGTCTCGCGTGCACCTCGGCAGCTCTGCTTTCGGCTATTGGCAGCGGGGCTTTGTTCAGACACGTCTCTCATTTGACTGCACCGATAACAGTGAGGCTATTGTGACGCAATACGTCTGTGATTTGTCAGCAGAACCTCAAGACAAGTGACAGTTAAAACGTCCAATCACTGACCATGAAACAGAGTTGCGGATGTCAACATAAGGCATTGAAACCAAGTGGAGCAAAAATCTTTTCGCCATAAAATCGTGGCTCTGATAATGACCCCTGATATGCACCAACTTGTTTTAGTGCCTTACGTGCACGTCTGTAGCTTTGCTTTGTTATTATTGGCAGCTCTTTGTAGAAAGACGTTCCTCATTTTGATTGTACTTATCAGAATAAGGTTACTGCGATACCACACCTCTGTGATTTACAGTAAAACGTTAGGACACGCAATAGTTAAGGCCTCGCTCTTTAGTTTTGAAGTGGCGTCGAAAATATATTTTTAACGCAAATCAATACATATATCAAAAATTCATTCTTACATTTTTAACGTTTATCTATCATCGTTTGTATCGGAAATTTTCTGCTGCAATACACCAAATGGATTTTTAGATTCTTGCCCCTGAAATATCACATATTTTGTTGGCAAATAAGCCAAAATATAGCAAAATGTTTTTTGCTAGCAAACGGTACATTATTAAAAAAAAAAAAAAGTAAAGCTTTGTCAAAATTATTTATCGTATTACTGTACACAGTCTCAAATTTTTTCAAAGCACTTGGTTAAAGAATATTCGAGTTATTTGCAATGGTTTGAAATAAATGAAAGCCCATGACCTTGAAGGTAAAAAAATAATAAAGGCAGTGCACATGACGCACTGAAACAAACTGGAACGGAAATCTTTTCAGCAAAAAATTTGGGCCTCTAATAAAGCGATCTATTGAACAATTCATTAATTGCGACCTGAAAAATCCTCGTTATTTTTGGTCGCAAGTTAGAATTCAGACAACGAAGTTCGTGTCGCTTTCGCAATTGGGCCAGTAATGAAGTAGCAACTATATGTATGTCCAATTATTTGGCATTACTATGTCTGCGAGTAGTCAATGAGCGGCTGTTGTCTGCTTCAGTAAGCAGGTGATCTTGGAGGCTGGTCTAGAGTTTAGTGAACCCGCGAATTTTTCCTGTCTCTAACCATTAGACTTGAAATGGGAAGATTCAGACTTCATCCAGGGATTTGCAAGGGGCGAGGAACGTATTCACCAGTAATAATGGAATCACTTTGGTGGGGCAGACGCCATGCGAATGCCCGCAACGAATGTTAAAATATGTCAGCCAATCAGCATGAAGACGAACGTGCTCACATCACATAAACCTCGGTGCTGATTGGCTGATATCTTTTGTTATTCGCGTCGCAGGCATTCGCATAACTTCTGGCGCTCCATTGTGATTCCATCATAACGTGACCGTGATCGTCGCAACATATAAATAGTCGGTGTTTGAGTTTACACAGGTCTTTCCCTAGTTGAAAGTTGCTTCTATTATAGAGTGTATACAGAATGTTCCTGAATAACGTTTAAAGCTCTTCGCCACGTTGTAGGGGATGCGAAGACGAGTTATATGATATTACACTTAGGGTCCCAGAGGCTGGGAAGGACACACAAGTTGTGATCTGTGAAGTTTGCAATCTGCGTTGATGAAGCAACAAATATCTGTACGCGACGTCTACCAGCCCCCGTCAAGTGGGCCGAGTTGACAGCTCTTTGGGGAGGGGGGTTGGCAGCAGTGTTGTCTCTGTCGAATCCCGCCAAAGCGATTCTTGTTTAATGTCCGGTCGGGGTCGCTCCCAGGATCTCACATGTGGGATCGTGTGTGATCATACCGACGGTAGGCGGGATATCGCGGGAACCTGCAGTATCCTCTGTATTTTCAATCCGGGCGAGCTCCGTTATTCAATTGTTACTTACAAATGCCTACTGCTGCCGTCCAACTGACAAAGTTGCTCTTCAGTGCTTTTACTATTACATGAATACATGCCAAGAGAGCAGATCGAGCGAATTAGAAATATTTCGCGAACTACGCCATTTGGTGCTGTTTCAGTGCAGATTGCGAACCTCCTGGACCACAACTTGTGGGTCAATTTAGGATACTTCCCAGCTTCTGCTATCCTAAGTGTCCACTATCATTTTACTGATCTTCTCATCCCTTACAACGCGAAGAAGAGCTTGCAACGTTATTCAGGGACATCCTGAATAGTGAGTAGTTCAATGATTTTAAGGCGGATAGATTTTTGCAGCATTGTACTTCAATGTCTTATGTGTGCATGTGCAACTCTGCGTTATGGTCAGTGATTGGGAACGTATCGTGTCACAAATTGCCTTTTTATGATTGGCACATTCAAATGAGAGATGTGTGTGATAAATGGCACACCACCAATAACCATGAGGAACATCTGCCGATGTTTATGTAAGGCATTGAAACTGAATTCTTTTCCCCAAAGATAAATGACTATATTTATGTATTGTGTTGTGTAACACTCTTTGCGATTGTTATTTTTTCCATAATTGAAGTGTTTTTTTCAGTTGTAATCTCTTATGTTATAGTTGTTACTGATATATAATATGTATTCTGAGAACGCTTGTATTAATATTTATTTCCAAGGTTAAGTGTATTTTTGCAGTAGTAGGAAGGATTCTAAAGTATATATAAAAAAAAACCAGACTGGTTTTTCAAGAGAGTTCAGCCAGTTGTGAACCAATTATAACAGTGTTAGCAAAGGCGCGTTTAAGGCTATGCCTGGTAGTTTTGCAGTGATTTCGAAAATAATTTTTCCAAAATGAACTAATATCTCTATCACAAAATCGCTACATTGTTTTGTCACTAATACATCAAAGTTTCTATCTGAATTTTTCCGTTGCAATGAACACAATGGATTTTTAGATTCTTGCACCCTAAGTATCACATATTTTAGCATGAAAATGAGCCAAAATGGCACAAAATATTTTTTTTTTACTGGCAAACGACTCATTTTTTTAAAAGCCTACATATAATTGTGCATAGTATGACTTCACACGCTCTCAATTTTTTTCAACCCATTTGGTTGAAAACTTTTTGAGTTTTTTGCACCAACGTGAAAAAAACTACCGGGCATGGCCTTAAACTGACGCAGAGAGCACAAAAACTTGCTTGTGTTGTCATTAGCACGTTTCGCTTGGATGGTAAATATTACTTCGTTTTTAATTAGCGTTCATTTTACATTGTGCTCTCTTCCCGGAAGATGTGATGTCAGAAACGTTTTTGTTCTATCCAACCCTACGCGCAGGTTATTCAGTCGAGTGAAAACCTCCAACTCTTCATGACGACTGGGTAATTTATAATATTAGGCTGTTTGATATTCGCTATTCTTGAATCTAATGTTTATACTTTCAATACGGTTACTTTTTCATTTAGTGCGAATGTGTCGGTAACAACGGGTAAATTAATCTGTGGAACATAATATTTCGTAACGTCTGTTAAATTGATCTTTAAAAGAACCGTGCAATGGGAGTGCATGACTGGATTTATTTTCTTGGACATACTCCATTGCGAAATAAATGACTGTCAAAAAGAACTAAAAATAATAGAAAAACATAAATAAGCAGAGAATACTTTAGTCAACAATATACATACACAGGATACAATTCCAAAAAAAAAATTGAATTGGTTCAAGTAAAACAAGGAACAAACAGATAAATGAAAAAAATAAAAAATAAACCCAAGTTAACGTGTGACACAACGATGAGACGAAACAAAAACACAGTAGATATCGGGCACAAACAGAAATACAACAAACTACACAACGATGAGACGAAACAAAATACGATATAAATCAGAGACAAAAAAAAATACAACAACAAACGACACAACGATGAGACGTAACAAAACACAGTAGTTATACAGACAGACAGTAGGATATAACGAGGTTTCGGAAACTGGAATCTGTTCCCGTCATCAGGTAGACACGCGGGGTTCAGGAAAATTGAAAACAGTGAATGCTCATATTGTACCTGCAGACAGATAATTTTGCACAGTCGGTTTCCGTAGTCCTTATAGTTAGCCTGTCTTTCCTTTTGAGTGCTCCTTCTTGTCTGGGCGTGTGTCCGCAGGTGTTTGTTATGTGCCTCCTCTATACTGAAAATGGTTACCCCCGTGCATGACCGGATTTTATCAAACTTGCACACCTACAGCCTCCTCAATAAAGTGACTTGACTTCAGTTTATTTAGTTCATGCCATGTTCATGTTTTGATGATGGCGGCCATTTTAATATTTTGATCACACAAGCTATGAACGCGATTTTTGAGAATTTATATTGTAATTAGTAATGGGTTCTTGTTCATATTTTGAAAATTGTGGCCATTTTTACTTTTATTTTTTGAGATGTGACGTAGCTTAATAACTCTCTCTCTTTCTCTCTCTCTCTCTCTCTCTCTCTCTATATATATATATATATATATATACACATGATTTAATTAAACATGGTAGACACATATACCTAGTGAGGCGACTTGGGGTAACCAATATACGTATTTTATTTTGTGTTTATATTTTCAAATTAAAGGCCATATTTTTTCTATCATATAATAATTCTGAGTTTTTTTTTTTTTTAACAATTTCATCAAACTCGGAAGACGTACTTTATTTAGTAATGTCACTTCAGTTATACGTATTTTATTTATGCTGTGTTAATATTTTCAGAATTAAGGCTTTTGAGCATTTTTTATCACAGGAGATATACTAGCAACTATTTTCCACAGTGCAATAATCTTAAGGTGCAGTTTTTAGTTTTTTTTTCTAACTTGTTTCTTATTTCAAAATGACATCTATTTGAACTTTTGTTTCGATCACGCAGTGTTTCTGAGGAACCACTTTTTTTTTTTAAAATAACGTCATCAAACTCTGTATCCCCATAGTGTATAATTTGACTTCCTAGTTATGGCGGCCATTTTTGATGTTTTGTCACTGTAGCATAGCTGAGTAAATATTTTTTATTGTCATTAAAATCCGTACACACATAGTAAGGATTTTTGTATATTTTGATAATATTGTAACAAAAAATTAAGGGCTTCGAAATTTCTCAGTTAGTCGAGTTGTGAGATATCTGTGACGGGCCTTTATCGTGGTAATAGTTTATACTGCATTTTTAAAGCGTCATTGCCACAGTTTAGCTCAGCGGGTGTATAAATAAATAGTATAAAACAATTGTTTTCGTAGCTGGCGATGTGCCGAAACCATCACAAATGGGCGATGGGCGTAATTGTCGTGATTCTCGACGATGATTATTACTAAAAGTCCGCGCCGTTAACTCGGTGCGGCGGTCTCTCTTGCTAAATACCGACGATTGGACGCGAGCACGTGTGGTTTATCCTTACAGTTACGGGCAAATATACGTCCACTAATTTTATGCGGTCCGTATTTGTGTCGTCGGCGAAGTACTCAACACTGCCCGCGTCGCCCGCCGCGCCCGACCTTGAATAAGCTAACCCCCGCACACCTTAAGGGGCCCGCCTCGTGGCACATGTGTTTGTGTGAGTGAGGTATGGTGCTAAGGGCGACGTCGTATGGGCCATACAACGGTGCGTCGCCTCTACGCTTAAGGCGTGTAGTCTTCGCGAAAATACAAATTTCCTATGGGACTTTAAGTGGTGACCCTGTTGTTTTATTTACGAAATCACTTTACTAAAGTCCAATGCACTACCGTTAAGTGGTTTCACATGTATTCGGCTAGTATATTTTCCGCTATAGCAGCCTGAAAACCTCGTTTTAACCCATTTTGACGTGCCATAAAAGGGGATTTCTAATACGCGTGTTGTCCTGAAATTACTTAATGGCAGTTGTCTGAAGAGTGTGTTCTTTTCGTAGACAAACGGCGTGAACACACGTGTATTAGATTCGGTGTAAAACTTTTTCTTCAAACACGCTGCAGTGTGATTTTATGGCAACGAGGCGGGTCCCTTAATTGCTGGCCGTCTGTCTTTCGAAACGCTTGCCTGCGGGTTCAAAGATGGCTTCTCAAAGCCATCTTCGTGTTATCTAATCATAGCGTGCTCGTTTTGAAACTGTGACTGTTCCCATCGTCCTTTGCTTGGGCTGTTCCAACCTATCCAGGCGTGGTTTATTACAATTCGTAAAACAATTACACATAAGCTTAAATTAAATACTATAAACTACTTGACAACATTGTAATTACTAGCGACAACTTTATTAAGTACATCTGAAAATTCAAATATTCTGGGCAGCTGGTACAAGGCGGTTAGGACGCTAGTTGCAACGTACCTTTGCAGGACAGGGATGGGCTTACCTCCTCCCCCCCCCCCCCATCAAATAACCAAACTTGGGCTTATCCCTTGGGTGTCATGAATCATGAAGCCACTTCCGCTCCTTTGTCACCCTCGTACCGCTAACCCCTTATGATAAAAATTACTGTGTTCCTTTAATTAACAAGACACAAACAAATTCGAACAGCTATATACTTCCTGATTCCAACGATTCACGACGTATTCTTACGATAAAAATTAGGCAATAATGAAATACGTTCTAAGTATCATTTATGCGAAATGACACTCGCATATTTGAGGATCTGTTTTTCTACAGTTCATCAAATCTGGCACACACACATTGCATAGGTCACGTCAGTTTTATGTATTCTGCTTTTGCAATACTTAAATTTAAATATATATCTGTCATTTGAAAATGTCTTGGTGACATGGTGCATGCGCACCCGTTAGTTACTCGCTATCCGTAGCCGGAACGTTGCGATCCGAAGACTAATTCTTCTCAATTTGGAACATGGAGATCCTGTGCTACAGTAGCATGATTCTCAAAATTGATGTTCTTACGATACTGCACTAGAAAAATTGATGTAGTTTATGTGAACCCAGAAACAACTCACATACACTCTGGGGAAAAAAAAAAAAACTGAAATAAAAAAATGGTGCAACTACAAGTTTTGGTATTTGAATGCAAAATATTATTTGTGGCGATCATGAAATTATTAATTTTGCATAAACAATTAATTTAGGACTCGAAAAAAACATTGTGCTCAGAAAAATATTTGGCAGCATGAATTCCCACAAAAATGTTTGCCGACATCTCTAACAGTTCAATTTCGAAACTTTCGGGCAAACAATATTATTTCCTGAGTTTATATAAGTGACATATATTGTAATTCACGATGCATCTGCTTAATGATCGGTGTACCACCATAAGACGAGGAACGGTGTTCGTTAAGTGTGATTTTTGGGGAAAAACAAACAACATGCTTTTGTGTAGCTGAATATTTAGGACACGAAAGTTGGAAGACAGTCTGTGATGGTTAGCGACTTTCAGGAAAAAAGTGGATTTCAGTAGACACATTAAACTTTATAGCTATCGAGAATGACTCTTTAACGGTTGTCTACTGTGCTTGCGAGAAATTACTTTTTAGAGGAAATTGGCTTCGAGAGAACGTGACTTGAAGGCAGTGTAGAATACGAATAGGAGCAGACAGTCTTTGAAAAAGAATCTTGGGCGAGAACAGCTGAAGGTTATAGAGACCTTTCCGCGTAAAAGTAAATTACTTTTATTCCAAGTGCTTGTAAAGTAAATAACTAGAACAATACCTGACTTGAAGGCATTTTTTTACGTAATTAGGTTTGATGTGATTCGCCTCGGTAACGCTTAAAACCTCGAGTGGCTCCCATCAGACTTGATGTTTTCTAGGACTGGTCCAGATGATTGAATAAGTACTTCCGCGCACGTTTGTGTTCTTACTTCTTGGTCACTGCGCATGCCGCGAATTGTTTTGAGCGTTTTATGCACCACGCCGACCGAGTCTGCGATAAAGATGAAACTTTCACACGCATCAAGTTCCCCATTGCTAAAGACCTGAAAATTACGCGTTTTCTTTTAGGTGCAAGCTAGAGTTTCAGCAACTATAGGTCTGTATCACATTCGTAACTGGCCGTTGACTTACTCGATACTTCCTGGGAGTAACTGAGCCAATAATAAAACTGTAGCTGAATACAAGCCCATTTCACTACCAGCGAGCAACTAATAAACACCCGCTGTCTGCACTATTTCACAAATATTGTTGAACGCTAGCCTGCAGGTCAGTGAACCCGCGAATTTTTCCGGTCTTTAATTGTTGTCCATTTGTGCAAGGAGCTGAACTAGCGTGTCGCCGTGTTGTAATTTTGAGATGTAAAATGGTGACCTTGGAATTTTATTGGACGTGACAATGTAACGAACGAAGCCTCTACGCTAGCTCAGCTCATCAACTTATTATTATTTTTTTCATTCAGAGAACGAACATTTGTGCAAAAAGAAGGTGCCACCATGGGCTCTCCGTTCTTAGCCGATATCATCATGGATGACTTCTAGAATAAAACTATCAACATTACCAAATACAAACTTAAGTGCTGGTACAAATAAGTTGATGACACATTCAGCATCTAGAGCTATGGAAGAGAGGAACTGACAGATTTTCTAGAACATCTTAATAACAGAAAAATATGGGAAACTACCTTTCCTAAATATCTTTATATCACAATTGAAGAGATCAATTGCATGGTATATCGAAAGCCATCTCTTACAGACAGGTACCTGCAGGCCAGTTCACAACACCCACCATCACAGATGAGAACAGTTATCTCAACTTTAATACACAGAGCCAGTAACATATGTGAATAGACCTTCCCTGAAGAAGAATTGAAACGAATTTCAAATGCCCATAAGTCAGTGGCTACTCCAAAATGGAAATAAACAAAGCGATGAAACCACCCCAAAACAAGAAAACTTAGAAAACCTTCATAATAAAGCTGTAATACCATATATCAAAGGAGTCTCCGACCAACTGTTTCGTCTTCGCCAAAAGAATAAGATCTGCATAATACCGATGACATCAGTCAACTAGTTTGAAAACTTGCAGATTTTTACCATATTCCATTGGCATGTGAAAAAGTCTCAGATTGGACAAACTGGGAGGAAAATCATCACGAGGGTTAAAGGGCACACGATAAATTACAAACAGTAAAGTTTTCGGTCATATAGCAGATTACTTGGTCAATACTCTAGCATAGCTTCAAATTTGACAGATACTAAACTATATCCAACATCCCATATTACAAGAAAACATACTTCCGAGAAGCGATCGAAATTTCTAAATATTCAAACAACATTTGTTTCTTTTTAGAATTCACAGAACTCGGCCGTATCCAAGGCCAGAGGCGAGTTCGTGCCTGAATAGCCAACCTCCTCAGCCAATCAGGAAAGAAACAAGCTAGTGATTGACCGAATACCACAGTCAATCAGAGTGAAGGCCGCCAGGGATAGATTGGCTGGCATTCCCGGCCAATCAGAGAACACTCTGACACAACCCACAATATATAAAGGCAAGGGAACTTGACAGATTCAGGAGGTAACACTGTTTCTGCGATTTATTCCGAAACGTGATGTGGCTACAACCCTCATTGGAAAATATTTCTTATTGGTCAACTGAAAATATTTTGTCATTACGAACCTTACCACATATATTTTGTGATTATCACAAACATTTTTTTTGCTGCAACCTATAAAGTTTTGTTAACCACTACAAAAATTTTGAGTGAGGTTCATATTGGCAAAAAATTTTTGTCCACAACAAAACGATTTTTTCTGTGCTGAAGTCAAGAGCTTATTACTGCTTGAAGTACAAATATCTACATAATTTTATGGGCCGAGTCCGCTATAATGGCTTAAAGATGAAGCAGTAGTGCCCTCGACGACCAGACCTGAGTAACAGAGGTCATGCAGTGACGTCCCAAAGTAGGGCGAATCCCTTGTATAAATGGCTGTGCCCGAGAAGTTCGAAGAACCTGTGTCCTGATCAGTGCATACTTCCTGTGGCTGTAAGACACCTCCTAACTAAACCTGGCGTACTTGCGACGTCCAACAATAGTGACGTTACAAAGGATTCATCAGTCGAAGGTTTAAAAAGCCGCTATTACTTTTTTTTTTTGTGGAACACTCGTCTTACTGGGCTGATCACTAGAACAGTAACCGGCCAAACTGATGAAGCACTAAAAACTTAGTATTATTACATTCCAAAGTTATTCTCAATGTAGTGTTCGAGTATATTGCATTGTGCTTGATTTTCGTGGGGGCTGCTGACATCACTGTTTACTGGCAAAACTTGCAGTTTTAACTGATAACTGCACCTCTTACACTATCTGACTGTGTAACGGCAGTTATTAATGTATATATATAGTATACGCAGATTAATACTAAATAATATAGACTTAGACTTATAATACCCTGCTGCTTCTGAAATCCGTATGTTTATGGCAGGTTAATTTTTGAGTACTACGTTACTGTTTTTTTTTTGTCACACGAATGAATGCTACCAGAAGGCGTTTACAACATTTGTAATATCACGTCACTGATACACATGGACCAGTGCTACTATCAAGTAAATCCAATTTATCGGATTCTGCATTTGACATGAATTGAGCTGTCGACGGGAACATATCAATGAATTGTTGGCTGTCGCTGCATCAATAAAGCAAATTGCCCCAGGTGCATAGAAGCATCGACAGCTTTGTTTTACTACAAAAAAAATTGACAAGTAAAGCGTGTTTAATACTCAGATATCAGGTCGAAGGGAACTAAATACGCAGCATGAAATAGGGCTGGATTACACAACGATCGCTACTTTGGGGAATTATTGCATTAAAAACAAAAAAAAAAAAAAATGCTAAATTACACATGGTGCTTGTTAAGAGTGGCCACATTGGTTATCTGCTTGCAGTTACATATCCTTACGACATAATTGTTACTTGCAACTACATTCATGAGGTATTTGTGAGTTTTTTTTTTTTTTTTTTTTTTTTTTTTTAAGTTTACGCTAACTTTCAGAACATCCGCTACAGAACACGTGTTTTTATCTCATGACTACTAGAGGCATGCAGAATTCGCGTAATCATTTGGTAGCAGACTAAACTTCACTTGTCTATACATAACAGAGCATAATCTACGATTCAACTGGCCAGGAACTTTTATGTGTTGTCAATTACGTGTGTTACGTCTTTGCAAAGATTGGTCTCTCTACCGTGTAAACATTCTCCACGACAAGTCACGACAATATCGGCCAGCTGCGAAGAAAAGTCAGATGAGTTATATTTAAAAAATTAAGTTTACAATTAACAGGCGTAAACGGGGTAAGTTTTAAGTGAAAGTTACTGCGACCATTGCTTGTTTAAGGAATGTGTTACTTAATGGCAAACGCTCGTTAATAGTTTCCTTGTCACAGGATCGTATTTTAATAACCCTGCATCCGTCATTCAGTGAAAAATTCATTGTATTTATTTTAGAATACAGGATGACTAGAGCCAGTGATTTTTGGTGAAGAGAATTTTGCAACAACTTGTTTCAATGCCTTACGTGCACACCTGCAACTCTGGTCCGGGGTTATTGGCAGAATATAATAGCTATATTTGTTTTTTTCTTGTTCGTTTTCGTACTTTGTCATTCAACCCAGGTTTGATCAGCAAAACATGAGCAATGGCGTATGTCCACAAACCACTAAATTCCAAGAGAAACAGATGTTCACATAAGGCACTGGAACAAATTGTTGCAGAATTATTTTCACCAAAAATCGCTATGGCTCTTAGGATGTCCATAAACGGCCGTATGATAAGCACACTGCAAGAATCCTGGGTATAATTGGAGACAGAAATGCTACTGACTAAATGTGCGATGAAATGTTTCGTGCACAATGTGGCAACATAGCACAAAGAAATTCCCGTCCTGCTCTCTACGTTCAGGTATTATTTTATCAAGTTACGTCGAGTATCATAAAATCATGTGTGTACTGCTCGGGATTTGAACCTGAATCCAGTATATCGCACTTTCAAAATAATACGGCTATGACTCTGAAATTTTGGAAAATGAGTTCGGGCCATCACTGGATTTATAGCTTAATAATAATGATTCAGTATATACAAGGGTTAAACTTGCCCTCGTTGGGCAATAACTAGAGGCACGAGTATTTCGTGTATTAATCTGGCAACAGCGTAGACTTCTCAGACCTATACACATACTGGCCAAAGTCAAATATCCATTGGCTTCTAACAGTATCACGTGTTCCCACCGCGACTTGTTTCCTTATTTATCACTGGCTTGCAGTCGTCAAAGATATGTTAAAACAGGTGTCGTCTAGTCACAGAAGGAGTAGTAAAGTATACATTATTGGCATTCAACCTGACCTAGAACCAATACGCGAAATAATCGTGTCTCTAGCAATAACATGTCAACTAGTTAAAAAATGGCTATGGTTTTGTAAAAGCTTATTCTTGTGAGATTTGTATTATATTTCAATTTAGGCCATCCAAAATTTAAAAAAATACATGCTAAATCTTATAAAACGTATCCAATATTATTTGCTGTCCTTACAAATAGCAAATTCAGACTTGTGGCTGTATTACTTTGACAATACGATGTGAACGTAAAAACAATTGTATAGGTTGTTCAGGATAGAATGAGCATTGATGAAACCCTAGTTACTTATTTACTTTCAGGTAATTCATACTTTGCTGCCATTTGTTAATGTAATCCAAGGAACGCAACAATCAATGTGTATTATAGATACGGGCCTGAAAACTGCGTGTTTTCTTCTGGCCACTATTTATATGTTAAAGAACTGTAAGTTCGTGTCGCCTTGTCAATTAACCCTTGACGTGTTTGACTCCTCATGAAAGGCACTGGACCAATTATGTAGCATTACTTTGTCAGCGAGCAGCAAATAAACAGTTTCTGTCTGCTTTAGTACACAGATGTTCTTGGAGTCTAGCTTAAAGGTCAGTGAACCAGCGAATTTTTCCTGTCTCTACATATAGATATACTGCACACAAAAGGTAACATCTTAGTTCACAATATATAATATACTAGCGACCCGGGTAGCACTAATTATCTATAGCTAGAGACACTGGAAAATCGCGAAAATGTTTAAAATAGTCTCCAATAAACTGTATTATATTAACCGTGACACGTGTGAACAGTTTTGGGACAAATCACACATGTTGTGTGTCCAAGCTGTACAGTTCTAACTGGGCCTGTTATAGAGAGAAAAATGCTACAAATAAACGATAGCCAATGTTGATACGAAACATTCAGTATTATATATACATCACGTTGGAGCCTAGCAAACTGTCAAATATTCCCGCGATTTTCCATTGTCTCTATCTATAGCTAAGAATTGAAGTCTATACACGGACATGCCGCATACATCCAAGTATCGATACTACTTAATTAATTATTATTACTATTATTAATTAAAGAGTGAAATAATTTATTGGTTAATTCGTATTATTAATTAAATAATTATTTATTTATTGGGAAAATATGTCACAAAATTGGTAAACCGCAAAAAAAAAAATTCTGTTTAATTGATCGCTACCAAACTTCACAGGATCATCCGTCGGGCTAATCTGAAGATTGAGTGAAAATGTCATCAATATTACTCCAGCCGTTTTGGAGTCCATAGGAAACGTACATACACACATAGGTTTTTATATAGATTTAAATTATTATTCTAGACAAGTTGTTCTTCAACAATGCGCACTTTATCGTGTACTAACTACAGTAAGACATCTGTGTAGCTGGACTTAGTGGCATACTTTTCATGACAAGCTGCATCTATGCTTAGAAGCACGGCGCATGTAAAAACAATTAATTGGCGGAAGTAGACACGTGCCGGAAAGAATGCCTTGTTTGATGCATACCTCTCTCGCATTCCTTGCCGTAATACGGCCGTAAATCGCGTGACTCACGTGCGTGAGCCGTCTACAAGATCCTTGCTTCTCATCCGTCCACAAGGTGAAATACTGCGGGCGGGATGGATTAATCACTCGCTGAAACTGTTTGTAACGGGGAGGGGGGGGGAGTAAAGAGGCGGATGGAAGGAACGCGCCCGCAGCGAACCAGCATAAGGGTTGGTATGCAAAAGAAATATTAACTTTGTACAATAAGTGTTTGTCTTGCACATGGAAACACTTGTTAATTTTTAAAAGTTCACCGAAAAATTTTGTTCTGACTATTGTATTATTTCTACGAGGTATGGTTTGTTTTGTAGACATACGTCATGACTATTTTTTTTTTGTTGTAATGAGAATTTTTTAAGATTCATAGTTTTCTTATAATGCCAAGTCAAAGTCTCGTTTTATGCAAATTGCGACTTTGACATGCCATTTAAAACAACTATGAAAGCTGAAAAATTTTCATTTCAGTAAAGAATGACATAGTTACAAACCGAGAAATTTCATGACATGGTAGATTTTCAACTCTTTATACATGTGGCTTTCTTGTATTATTCGGCCACTGTTATGAAACTCGTCCTTAATATCTCTGAACAAATAGCAAACCTATATGAAAACACCTACGGACGTATAACTGGCAACTAACTGGAGGGGCCGCGATGGCCGAGTGGTCAGACCATTCGCCTCCCACCAAGGCAATCCGGGTTCGATTCCCGGCGGGGTAGGTGCCGTTGGTCGGCGGGTTTTCTAGGGGATCTTCCGTTTCCTCCAACCTTTCAGTCCGGTAGGCTACTGCTCCATACTCACCTCATGTCGCCGCTCACCAGCGCTAAAGACCTCGATGTTAAGCGCTGACCAACATCCTCTCACTCACGCCACTAACTGGTGCAGCTGCCAGTGAACAAGTTTCAGAGGACAAAATACGCCGTCTAGCCGACAGGTCGGCGAACCCGCGACATTTTCGGGTGTGAAGACGTAATGTATGTCCGTACAAATATTAAAACTATTAAAAAAAAGTAATCGGTGAACCTTCCATTTAAGGGCGCGGTTCGTCTAAGTTTTTAACGTCTTTAATTATTTTTATATTTGTACCAGATGTTTTTTTTCTTATTTTAGATATAAATTGTGATAAAATCTTCCTGTTAGGAAACTTTTGTATTTCTCATAGTTTTTGCGTAATGAATCGTAAACGTCAAAATTTGCACTGTACGGTTTTAAGTACGCCACTAAAACCAAGTGACATACCAAACCGACGAAATTCACAGTGTATAACAATGTTGTAGGCTATGATTTGACATATATAAAAACAAAACAAAAAAAATAAGACTTTTGTATTTAATAAAAAATGCTGGATTTTGAAATGAAAATTAAGGTGTCAACAATTTAAATATATATATATATATATATATATATATATATATATATAGTCCGAGTTAACGGAAACAAGCGGCAATATCGCTATCAGAAGGTGGTGATGAGAACTACAGGTTTGGCCATAAATTATTGTTTAACATGCTTTTAACAAATTGTCGTGTATCAGACACGGATAGATCAACACTTATGAATACCTGATAGGTCTAGCTTTGTCAATAGTTTCGATTGTTGGTGCTATTTCTCTGCGTTGTAGATGGGTTTTGCTTCGCCCTGACTGGCTGCTTCCCACGCACACGACCTGCTAAATTCTATGGGACACCATGGTATAGAACAATGTACTTTCAGATCTTCTGTGTATATGTCATATCACATATTTCAGCGAACACAGTCGCCCAGGGCTACGAAAAGAATATACCCCGTCGCTCCAGTTATCTAGTACACAAACATATATTAAATTTACGTTCATTAAAATCTAGACAATTTTTATTTTCGCAGTTTACGAGAATACTGCATTTAGCATTCCAATTTTTACTGTACCATGTATGATAATTTCGTTTGTTCGATATGCGCCGTTGTTCGGCAACACTGCAGGCGCGGTTGAGGTCGCTCGAGGTGATCTCTGTTGATGTTTTCATTGGCGATAAACCGGCCGACCGACAGGATGGCGGTGGTAAATCACCACAGGCTTTGCGCCTGGCTACCGTCCGCCAATAACTTTCGGCACACCTTGCAGTGTGCATGGCGAAGCCGCTGGAATGCATGCTGCGCTTCAAACACGTTTATTGGCATTTTTGTAAAAATAAACTGTTTTTTTTATAGAAACAGGTTTAAGGCCATGCCCGGTAGTTTTTTTCACGTTGGTGCAAAAAACTCAAAAAGTTTTCAACCAAATGGGTTGAAAAAAATTGAGAGCGTGTGAAGTCATACTATGCACAATTATATGTAGGCTTTAAAAAAATGAGTCGTTTGCCAGTAAAAAAAATATATATATATTTTGTGCCATTTTGGCTCATTTTCATGCTAAAATATGTGATAATTTGGGTGCAAGAATCTAAAAATCCATTGTGTTCATTGCAACGGAAAAATTCAGATAGAAACTTTGATGTATTAGTGACAAAACAATGTAGCGATTTTGAGATAGAGATATTAGTTCATTTTGGAAAAATTATTTTCGAAATCACTGCAAAACTACCAGGCATGGCCTTAACGGAGCAGAGAGACAGAGAGTGAGTGAGTGAGAGGGGGGAGGATATATCGTCAGCTTATTGCAAGAGCTAGTTAACTTAATTTTTTCAAGTTTTATTTGTCTGCAGATGTCTACACTACCCTTATGCGTGTTGTAATTGACGTGTATCTATTTATAAATGTGTTAATTAGGAGTATTGCTGCCACACAAATTTGCGTTTTGAGAAGTAACTCTGTGCACGACAAAACCTATTTCAAACGTTACGAGTAGATGTTTCTAGCTACCTAGTTACCTGGTATCGTGTCCTTGTACCTGGCTTCTTATATATGTACACATGTCACATGTGTGTACAGTTCCATTACGTTTTAAAAACTAATTTAGTAACCAATGCCGAATTTTTCTACGTTAATTTTGGATCCGATTGAAATCAATTTCAGCCCTCTGGCTGATTTGTGTAGTCTAAGTGGTGATTTTGGTAGCACTGAAATTTTTTGGCTGTAATGAAAAAACTGATATTTTTATCTATTCTATTCTACTACACATGCAAGTAAGCGTTTGAGGAATGATCTTCCCCTAATAATTCCAAATAAAAATTATAACATTTTCTGTAGACAAAAAAAATTACAGTCGATACATTTTCAGTGCGATCCGTAGTTACATATTATTTTACGTTCGACTCAATTGGATTGGATGTAATTTTTTTTGGCGTAAAATGATTTTGACATTCAAATAATTTTTTGAATCCCTACATAGTAATTATCAATTCTGTAAGCGTTTCGGACTCGATTTAAAATTGACATGGAAACGTAATAGAAAAAAATTCTGAAAATGTTTCCATTGGAAGGAGACATCGCAATTACGTAAAAATTGCAAGGGAGACTTTTTCACTCCAACAAAAACTAACAGAGGATTTTTTTTATCAATAGTTGCTTGCTTTGTTTCGCACGACTGAAAATTGGTTCCAACTTGTTCGTCTACTTCCTGTTTTTTTTTTTACGTGGTTTGATGAAAAATTTTTTTGCTTTAGTAGTTGACCGAACCATAGGCAGTTTGAGTTCAGCAGTTGCTCGTTAGAGGAGCCTTTGTTCAGGCGGGTTGTACCTTTTACGATTTCTACACCCAGAGGTGTATTTGGGTGTAATAGGTGTAGTTGGACAGAGACCAAATGTGTAAGAAGTGCAGAATATCCGCGTAAACGGCTTGGTGTAGTTGAGGCTGAATTACTTTGTTAATTTTCTTCGTTAGCGGCATGTCAGTAAACGTAAATTTTTTGAGATACTCGGATGCAGGTGATGAATCCGATAATAATCCTCCTGTTCCCGCACATACTTAAGCATATCTGCGCAATGTTTTGCATGAATTACGATTTTGAATAAAATTAAATTTTTGTCCTATAACCGTAATGTAGGTACCCATTTTATACGTTACATAACAGGCAATGTACTGGAAACTAAATATCTACTCTTAAGAGTTAGTGGGCGCTAGCTTTTTTTTTTACGTTAGAGGCATGGGAACGGGGATGTGTACAAGTCGACTATAACACGTCCCTTCACACACTTCATCGCCTTTAGGCGCGAAGGACTAAACTAGCGTGCAGCGTTTTCGTGCAAACTGTTTTTCTGTGCGACTTCAAGTGATGACCCTATTATTGCAGGTTTCTGTGATTTAATTTTTCGATTACGGTGTTAATTTTCTCAGCTACAGCATCGTGGAAAAGTAATTTTTAGCATTTTTGAGAAGCTTGTGAATCGTGTTTTTAACTAGCGGACGGCATTTTTAAAAGCATAAGCACTCAGTTTGAAATGTGTCTTCTTTTCGTAGATAAACGCATTGGAAACATTTTAAATAGTTATATAAGAAAACATACTTTCCGTACCAGGCTACAGCATGTCTCACACGCCAGATCCACCAACTCTTATGTTGATTGTATTAGTTTTGCGAGATGATGTCATAATCATATTTATAATCAAAGTAATGTGACATATAGCCTACAAAACATGACTAATTCGCAATACACATAATTTTATTTTAGACATCTACTGGAATGAAACTAAATACAATTTTCGATATTAATCAGAAGTTCTCACTTCTGATTCAAAATATACGCAACTATTTGGAACATGTTTAGAAAATAGCGCCAAGATCTGTTCTACAACTTCTACACCCAAACTACTACACCTCGCAGATGTGGTGTAAAAGTTGTAGCACCCGGGTGTGGAAGTTGCAGTTACACCTGCCGTCTGAACGCTTTGGTTGTAACAACCGAAACGTCACTTCCGGCAAGAAAAACACGAAAATGCAGTTTGGGTGTAGAAGTTGTAAAAGTAGTAGCTATGTGTAGACCGCCTATAAAAAGCTAGTATTTACTGTAACAGCATCATACACTTGTGACGTCCCGTTTTTTTTTTACATTCGCCTGCTTTAGTAGGTTGTCGGTCACCACCTATTCCACTATGTTTTTTTGTTTTGTCGCCTTTGTACATGTAGGCAACACTAGTAGCAAAAAAACACACAGAGAGAGAGAGAGAGAGAGAGAGAGAGAGAGAGAGAGAGAGAGAGAGAGAGAGGGAGGGAGACGAAAAGTAGCAGTCTTTCTTCAGCGGCAACAGATTCCATGTTTCGGTAACTGAGATGTGTTCCCGTCTTCATGCACATGTACCGACTAAAAACTCCAGCAGACTGTGACATATAGAAACATGCCTACTTATAGCTCAGCCAGTTACCGTGTAGCTGCCTTCTAATTGGTCGCGCAGCTTGTGATGGGTTTCTAATGCTTGGAGTAAGTAGTAAATCTTTCTTTATTTTTTCATTTACATATTGGTGTGCAAATATTATTTCTGTGTTCAAATTAATTTCTTTCTTTTTTTTTTTTTCTAATTCAAGAAATTCACATACTATTTAGTTCAGTACTAGGTAGGCTTGTGGCTTTATTATTGCTGGCAGGAAGTGTTGATTCTTTTATTTATCTTTTTGTTTGGTTTGCTTCTAGTTTAATTGGGGCAGCATTTTACCGTAATAGCCTATTAGGTGGCTGTATTCTCAAACATGGCGGGAGACAGGAATCGAACACTGATCCTCCTGAATGCGAGTTCGACGTGTTTACATTGCGCTCCTCGTTAGATATATGTGCGTTATAACAAGACCTTTGTTGAAACCAAGATTATTGCCAGTGAGTAGAATTCTAAACATTAATCGACATGCATTACTTTATATCATTACTCATTCGTAGGGACTCTTGATTTTACAAAATTATTTTTCACCAACTTTTGCAACTTTGCTTCATGTTATTGGCAGTGTGTCTTTGTGCAGAGGCGTCACTTATTTGACTGCACAATCATCATAACGTTACTGAGACTAATTATTTTGTTATTATGGACCTCATACACATTTTTTGTGTTGTGACCACAGCATTTTTGCTGCCCTCAGTAATTTTTGTAGTTCCAACGAAAACGTTAACCACTACAAAAAATCTGAATGAAGTCCGTATTGACAAAACATTAGATAACACAGTCTAAGTGAAAGTATTTATCAAGGTTCTTGGTTGAAAATATCAATTTTATATATATATATATATATATATATATATATATATATATATATATATAGCATATGTGTGCCTAGTTTGATCAAATTCTGAAAATTTTTTGAAAGTATGTTATACTATGCTAAAAATATAAAAATGGCTACCATTGCGAAAATATGCACTTACGATGAACAAAATACACAAAAGTCAAGTCAATATTGTATGTTGTATAATGTTTACCAAGTTTGATGAAAGTATAAAGTACAATTCCTTGGATTTCTAGGTTGACCGAAAATTTTTTAATGCCCGCCATTTTGAAAATATGAACACGGTGTAAACGAAATATATAAAAAAAAAATCAAGTCAGATTACAAAGAATTATATGTGTACAAAATTTTGATGAAATTCGGTTCACTGATTCAAAAGTTTTTCGGGACATACACAGACAGAAAGGTGATCTCATTAATCTACTTTTTCCTTCGGAAAGTAGGCTAAAAATTGGTCGCCTGGCGCTTGGGATAGGCCTTCCTCCCAGACACGCCCCTGTCGAGATGTGGCGTCGTTGACACGACTGTGTTGAGATGTGGCGTTGTTGCGCGTGCATTCAGCAGTTTTCCGCAACTTTTTTACCCCGCGAGGCCGCAGCGAAACGAGTTGCACGTACGTGCGCAAAGAACAATAACAAATAACGCCCGGTCGTGCCGGCAAACAAATGGCTGGTTATTAATAACTGCACGTACGTGTGTTCGTACGCGCTGTGGTCGCTCACACGACGAGGGCCCCCGGCAGTTGGACGAATGTCGCCATTGTCGCCGTGCAAATTGCTTTACAAGCCTCGAGAAGGTAACAGCAAGAATGCGGTAGTGTAAATCCTGCAAGCATTTTTTACGGGTTATGTTTTAATTGTTGTGATAAAATTTCGTAACCTTTAAGACAGGTATGATTGACATCACTTTATTGATGGCTAACGGCACGATTTTATGGCGGAAATATTTTTGCACCAACTTTTTTTTTTTTTTCAGTTCTTTATATGTACCTCTGCACCTCTTCTTCATGCTGGTCAGTGATTGGCTGTTATATAACTCTCACTTGACTCGGGTTTTACTGGCAAATCACAGACCTATGTTGTCACAGTTGCCTTATTCTTTATTGGCGCAATCATATGAGAAACATGCCCGAACAAAGACACGTTGTCAATAACCACGGAGCACAGCTATCGATGTCCACGTAATACATTGAAACAAAGTGATGCAAAAGTCTTTTAGCGAGAAAATCGTGGCTCTATTGATGGCACGATAGCTAAACTTTTTAAAAAAATTTGTTTTTAAAAGCAAAATATATGAAAAGCGGGAGGTATCTGAAATGAATGTTGTATAGGGACAACATTCATTCTAGGCTTAACTACTTTCCTAACCTGTACAGGGTAAACTGAGCATATACCGTGACATGCCTTGATATTGTGATAAATCACTTTGCGGGCTTCACAGACTTTGTACGGATCTATACATCGAGTTCCCTAGGTTACCAACAGGGAGCAAGCAGGTTATGTGTTGTTTCGGCAATAGGTTACCAGTGTATTACATATAAGAGGACAATTAAAATGTCTTAACATATTTCTGGTTCTTAAGACCTCGCTCTTTAGTTTTGCAGTGGTTTCGAAAAAATTTTTTTTTTTGACGCATACTAATACATATATATCAAAAATTCATTCTTAAAGTTTTAACACTTAGGCTACATATCATCGTTTGTATCTGAAATTTTCTGTTGCAATACACCAAACGGATGTTTAGATTTTTGCCCCGGCAATATCACATTATTTTGATGGCAAAGTAAGCCAAAAATGAAGCAAAATCATTTTTCCTAGCAAGTTGTTTATAATTAAAAAAAAAACTCTCTATTAAAATTGTTTACCAGTCTCAATTTTTTTCAAAGCATTTGGTTAAAAAATATTTGAGTTATTTGCAATTGTTTGAAATATATATATCATGGTCTTAAAAGGCTAAAGACATCAGTTCAGAATTGCAGGCTTCTCGAAGCCAATTTCCAAAAATCCAAAGAACAGCAATCATAGACAATAGTTTTTTGCCAAATTTTTGAGCATAAAATTTTTCTCGATTAACGTATATCTGAAGAACTATCTCTGACGCCGAAATCTCGTTCATTTAATTGCGCCGCAAGGCATCACGCTTAACAAATACATCGTTCTGGCTATGCTTTTGAAGTTAGCAAATATAATTATCAAGGATTGCTGTCTTGTAGTTTTCCAATATTGGCTTTCAAAAAGTGTATATCTCAAGTGGAGAATTCAGCGCAGATTATGTTCTGATATGCGCAGGAAAGTGAAGTTTAGCCTGCTACCAAATTATAACGCGCGAATTTTGCATGTCTGTACTTGTATGCCGTAAGTATGCGAGTTATAGCAAAGTGGATGTCGTTTAAATATTCTCGGAATATTAATTTTCATGTCGATCGGTTGAACGGCGTAGAAGTTGATGCACTGCTGTGCCATCTGGTGGTGAGTTAGAGTAAAATGGATAGCTTAAAATATTTCTCCAAGAAAAATTACAAAATTGTGCCAAGTTCCATTGCGATCGGTCAAACAGTGTCGGAGTTTATCGATCTCATATAAATCGTATTTAAATAGGAGTACAATTTTTCTTACTGAAGGTTAGGTTAGCCTGTGGCCTTCTTACCAGGAGTCTAGAAACATTACAATAAATTAAATTGTCCCATTCAAGGTCCAGCTAGTTTAAGTGATTTTGAGCGAAAAGAAGCAACGTGATTTTCATACATTGTTTTGTCACACGTGTCTTAGTTTATAATAATTTTTTTGGTGGGTGTCATAGTTTTTCATTATCTGCACCCAACATTCACCCAATTTTGTTATATTAATAAGCCAAAATCCGACAAAAAATTTTTTTTTGCGAACTAACGGTGCATTATTTGGCAAAACGTGTACCTAAAATAATGCATAGTTAGACACGCTGGTAAATCGCTGGACAAGTTGATTGTTTGCTAAGCTCCAACACGCGATGTATAACACTGAAGGTTTTGCTCCTATATTGGCTATCGTTTATACGAAGCACTGTTCCTCTTCAACAGACCCAATTATAACTGTACTGTTTCAACATAGAACGTGTGTGTTTTGCCAGAAAACTGTTCACACGTGTCACGATTGAGATACTACAGTTTATTGGAGACTATGTTAAATATTTTCACGATTTTTCAGTGTCTCTATGCGTAGTATCAGCATTCTTAGTCTTGAATTTTTTCAAAGCATCCCGTTAAAAGGTTTTTGAGAATTTTGCACCAGTGTGAAGAAAACTACTTAACACGGCGTTAATTATGTTACCTATATTTGAGTTTCGCGAAAGTGTTTTTGCGCCGGTTAGATTTCATTAACGTGCGTGTACATCGGCATCAATCATCATCAATCCTTTCATAATTCGCCACGTGTCTGTCAGGAGAGGTTGGTCTGATAATTCTGTTACTGCGATGAAAATGGTGCCTATGTAATTTGCGTACAGACCCGCAATACACGCAAGAGCTGTAATCACCCAGTTAATAAATATCGAGTAGGGAGTGATCCCCGACGCCTGGGTTTCACACCCTAAGAGGCTGACTTTACTTCTGGGAACCCGTACGCGTCTGCAATAACGAGAGTTACAATGAAGCAGTTACGGAATGCCAAGGCAAGGGGGGGGGATACAGGAAACCTGTCGGCCAATTGCAACGCCCGCCACGCTTCCCATGCGAAGAGTCCGGGACCAACCCTGCAGGGGATAGAAACCCGGATCGACTTGTTGGGAGGTGTTGGTCGGACGCCACAGCCCCTACGCTGTAAAAATTATTTTGTAAATTTACCACCATGTTGTGTGGAAATGTTAGGAAAATAGAAATGGTGAAAGTGTTTCCCACACATCGACGGGTAGCTTTCCTATACATTATAGGGAAGGTAAAATGTTTCCTGATGTTACCAGAATGCTTAACAGTTGTTCTGTTTACAAGCCGAAGTATCGTTAAGTGTCCCATTATATGTACGGGTTAACTTTCCATGATGTTTAGGAAGCTTTTTACAGTGTACCATCCAGTGATTTAAATGGACTTAAGCTCAAGTGTTTTTAAACTCAACCTGCTATTACTTTAGTTTTTCTCTCGCGATAATCGGGGTGGTTTGAAGATCAGAATAATTTGTGACATATAGTGACACTATTAAAAATAGCGGGTTTTCAACCAAATATGATTAATAAAACAAGACAGTTCCTAACATCTAAAATGTCATAAAAATCATGTAGATTTGATTGGAAAATAACAAGAGTTGGCCACTGTGTCTCGGCGGTGTTCAGCACAGCTTCGCAATACGGCAAATAAGTAACACTAACACTATCTTCAAGTTGTTCCCATCCGAGCTTACGTCATCTTATCACTCTGAGGAAAAATTACCTGCATCGCCCCAACGAGCCAAGCGCCGAACTAGCGTGCACGATTACAGCCGATCCATTCTTACAATGGGACTGCTGTATAAGTTTATTGGTGGGATGTTTCGAGCAAATTTAAGTTGTTCCCCGTTTAATTTGAGATTTTCATACATCATGTTAGTACATTTTTAAGTACGGCAGCCTGAAAAAGACAGTTTCTAACCACATAGGAGGACTTAGAAGCTGCGTGCAAGATGTTTTTACAGGGACATTACGTCCTTGTGCGAAGTGTGTTTTTTTTCGTACATTTGTACAGTGGGACATGTGAACTAGTTAAATGAAAATAACATATTTCCCCGCATATTACACGGCATTTGAAACGAGTGGTAGGCTGCGATTGTAGTTTCGGCATGAGTAATAAATACAGTCAATATACAATTGTTGCAATGTTAACGGTTTAGTCATATATTTATATTATTATTATTATTATTATTATTATTATTATTATTATTATTATTAATCCAGACGATTTTCAGAAGTGCGCACTTGTAGTGAACAGCGTAAACATCACAATACTTTCGTGTACGAACAAAAAAAAAAACGAGGAAAGTTGAATCAACATGAAATTCAATCGTGAGGCGAATTCTGTTATCTGAACAATTTTTTTAACTGAACTAAACTGTAAAATTAGTTGTTTAAAAAAATGTCCAGCCTAAACAGCGTAATACGTTCGCATTCGGACAAAAAAAAAGGGAGTTGAATCAAGAAAGAAATTCCCTTGTGATGTAGATTCTGTTGTCTCAATAAAAACTTTTACTAAAACTAAATAATTTGTTAGATTTAAAACAGGTTGGCAAAAAGTTGATTCAAGCATACAAGGTGCACTCGAATGCACGATAATTATCACCAGAATGAGGTTGGCGAGTGCATGATTCATCATGTAAATAATTAAGTAGGTATTATTAACGCCACAAATTTTGTGCATGTGCTACGCAATATACCTAAACGCTGCATTGCCTTTGTGGCGAACGGTAACCGACACTTAAACTGTCACTGTCAATGCATTCTGTGAACGCCATGTCTTGAAACAGAATGTGTAACTATACTTATGTTGTCGTATCAGTATACTGCCTTTTTTAGGATGGTGGTGTTTGTACCCCTGCACATTGACTGAAGAGATAAAGCATCTGGCACAATTGGCGGTGTTGGTGTGCTAAGTGTGGGTTGACACAGTGGACGGTTGTATTTCACATAGTTATAGGCGGCTGAAATAATTAATGGTGAGGTGAGATAGTTTTACGGCCCTTTAACAACGAGGACTTGTGAACCGATGAGGATGAAGTGAGGTGCAAGTACAACACAACATCCATGACTGAGCCTGGATTCGAACCCATAACCTCTCGCATTGTAGACCGACGCCTAACCGACTATGCTACAGAGGCCGGCTGAAATAAATTAAGTTGGTAATAGGCTACATTATGGACCCAACTTGCAGTACAGTGTTTGAGGAAATTAATTATAAAATAAAGCTTAATAATGTTTTTTTTTTTTAATGCGTTGCAGCTTGTCACGCGCATACATTTTTACGCGAAACCGCTAAAGTTATTTATATTATATTCACCTACGAAAAGAACACACACTTGAAACAATGCTTCTATTTTTTCAAAAATTCTGCACGCTCGTTATAAACATGATATTCGGGCCTCTCAAAATGGCTAAAAACGGGGTTTTTTAGACTGCTTAACTCCGAAAATATTACCTGAATTCGTAAAGTGCAAAACGAGAGGCATGCGTTGGTCTTTACTTAAAACTCTTCAAAAATAAAATATTGGTGCCACCGCTTAAAGTCCCATAGTAAAAAGACTACAACGGAAACCCTGCACGCCAGTTTGGCGCGCTGCGAATAGAGGCGATATGCTTCTCGTCAAGCATAGGACACTGGCTCTTATCGCTACGCTGTTACCACGCGTCAAAGGTGGAAATTTGACACCGCGAAGGACTCCTCTAACCACCGACAGGCAGTTCTGCCACCACACATTTGGTAACGTGTCCAATTGTCGCCAACACCAACCACGAACAACAGCTATCATTTGTGACAGAGGTCTAAGGGATGATGGTCCTAACTATGGATGTATATTTATTTTGGTTTGCTATATATATATGTATATATATATATGTATATATATATGTATATATATATATGTATATATATATGTATATATATATATGTATATATATATGTATATATGTATATATGTATATATGTATATATATGTATATATATGTATATATATGTATATATATATGTATATATATATGTATATAT
>PNEQ01044215.1:0-20403 GCA_003012365.1 Medauroidea extradentata | reverse complement strand
GTAAATCTCTGGGCGTGGCGATAAAACCTTTCACGATCTTTATTGGCCCCGTGCCCTCCCCTCGCCTTGCCGACTTCCCCCTACCCCTCTCCTGACCCTCGACCCCTGCACGGGGAAATTAATTCCGCAGCCGTTCCGAACACGTTTCTTTATTTCCTCGCAGTTCTCTGCCGTCCTTCGCTACAAGATCTTATCGTCTCTTCCTAGTTCCCGTATCTCCTTTCCTCCCCTTTCCCCAACCCAATCCTAGGCTTCTGCCTTCAAGTTCATCTGCCCCCCTCCCCTTTCCAACTCCCTTACACGACCTTCTGCCTTTGTCACCCACACACATTGTGATATTTAATTAAACGCTCGTGTCCGTGGGTGGGTTAAAGGGTTAGCAACCACTCGGTTTCTCCCTTTCGACCTTCCACCCCCAACCCCCTCCCTCGCCGACCCCTTCTATTTCTGTTGAATTAGTTCCATGTATCGCAGGAACGGTGACGGATTATTCAGTAGCCCTCGTCAATGTCATTCTGGCTAATGATCACGTGCCTTTTATTGCGAGAAGTAAGAACAAATTGTGGCGATGTCTTCGTGTGTTTTTATCAAACGTTCCCAATCAAATTTGAGCTTAATGAAACCTAATTAATAGGTTTGTGCAGAGTAATTACATATTCCGACTTCGTATATTCGTTTCCTTAAACTGTTCGGATAATGAGTTTGTATGTTTTATATTAGCGCATGTGCTTATGGTTTGGTCGCATTTTTACCCTATGGTGGTGAAATTTATTTGTAAAACGATAATAACGTACCGGAAATAAAAATCAGTCGGATTATTAAAGTGAGATCAGTTCCGTAGTTGTAATTTTGGCCGAAAAGTATTGTGTAAGACAATATTCGAAGGACGAAGACGCACCAAAATAATTATTTATTTACCGTTTTTGAAGGCGCTTATGAAATTTAACTTGGTTAGGGTAGGTCAGCCAAGGTTTCAAGTTTTTGGTGTATTGAATATTGCAGGTAAGTTTATCCTTGTTCGAAATTTCAACTGTTGTCCTCTCTCGGTCAACTACTTACTAAAAATTATATTTTAACGTAAACTTAATATGTGTGAAGAATGCAGTGTGGATGTAGCATCTCGCAAAATATTTATCATGGGGATAATTTGCAGGCTTCATTTTTTTTTTACTTGAACGGCATCGCAGATGTTATTAAATCCTGGTAATCGACAAAACTTGGTCGTGTGACTGAAATAACCTACCTTACTGCACGGAATGAATTTTCATAGTTACCTTAAGAAACCAGTTGATTTTAAGCTTATTTTCGAAGTGTACCGAACTTCTTTCACTACTGATATGCTGGCAACGTGTTTGGCGTTGTTTAAGAGTGTGTGGTAGATAAATAAACGCTGAAAACATAAACTGATTGCTACGCATTTTTCGAAGCCAATAATAATAAAATATTCAATGACAATCCTAGATAACAGTATTTGCCAACTTTATGAGTAAATATTTTTCCAGAATTACTAATCGGTTACGTGTTATCTCTTGCGCCGCAGTTAAATGCACGAGGTTCCGGCGTCAGAGATTGTGCCTCAGAAGTTCATAACACTGGAAACATTTTTGTTTTGCTAAAACTATTGTCTAGGATTGCCATCGTAAAATTTTCGCAAATTGGTTTCAATAAACGTACAGTTATAGATTAATGCTATTATGGTTGAATTATGTACCACGCCCTCTTAAAGATTGGCGAGTCAAGTGTAGAAGTTCAACAGTAGAATGACAGACTTTCTACACGCATACATAGAAAGGCCGCTGTACCGACTGTGTTCGAATATTCTGTCGTTGAATTTCTATGGATGATGGAGAAGCTTAAAGAAATAGTTTTTTTAGCTACTTGTTTTGTTTGGAAACACGCTACTGAAAATATAATATGCATGCAGAGTTAATGTGCGAGGGGCCTATGTGACCACTGCTTAACTTATTGGTCTGCTTTATTTTTACAGCACATTGTCTTCATGTCACATTGCGATTGCTAATGAAAGTAATCCAGTACATGTAACATTGTTTTGCTCACTATTATATAGATACAATAACGTTCTAGCATACGAAAAACCGATTAAGTTTGTATCTATGCCTTGTGACAAAAATGTTGATTCATCGACTGGAACAGAAGTTTTCGAGAAGAAACAGATAAATCCAAGGTAGTAGGGATCAATACCCCTTAATATTCTGTAGAAAGACGATGCAAAATTCGCGTGTTCCCTGATCTGTAAACTAGACTTCAAGTGTGACGTAATACTTCAACAAGTATCAGCTAATCATGGTTAGAAACTGGTATCTTTTGCGAACATATTTATGCATCAGCTTGTTTCATAGTCTTGTGTGCGCTTCTGTAGTTCTGTATTATGGTCAGTGATTGGTTGTTTATAACTCACGGTGTCTTGGGATTCTGCCTGCAAAGTGAAGGATAACTAGACTACACTATTGTGAACATACGCCATTGCAGCATTATGTCGCCCCAGAAATCTTAGTATGACCCTAAGGGGGAAAAAAAAAAAACGAAAAATTGAGAATACAAATCTAGGTTGGCTGTAGTCAACACAACCATAAGCCAAAACAACGGAGCATGAAAGATCCCATAAGGAATTAGTCAACAACAAATAAAGGAAAAAATAAATAGATGAAAGTATAAATACATAACAAAAGAATCTGTATAACACATGACACCACAGTTGAAGACAGCACACTGACAATGCAGGGACGAAGACAATATATAATAATATTGCAATGGCTTATGTCCACAATAGTACAGTACGTTATTCTGTCGCATTGCAAAAAACATTCAAAGAAGTTATAAATTTTAGGATGTTCAAGTGCGAAAAAATCATAATTTTTATATTTATTTGCAGTAGTGTTAGTTTTGTAGACGATACTTGTGAGTACAGTTTCCTCTTACAAAATATTTTTAACTCGCATAGTTTTCTCATAACGGCGCGTCAAAAGTCAAAATTGACATGTTCTGCTGCCATGAAAATAGTGAAATAACATGCCACTGGCTACATAATAAAACATTTTAAAAAATCCCGTGAACTTTTTTTGTACTTAAAAATTTTTCTGAATTTTCAACTTTTTTCGTGTACATTTGCGATTTTTTAAAAAATTCAAAAAAATTACATTATGGTTTTTTAAATACTTTATTGCATAGCTCATGGGATGTAATACTACAGTGAATATTTTATTCAAGTAGGTCAGTTGGTTTTCACTATTTGCTTGGCAGCAGAACAAGCAAATATTGACTTTGTCGCACTGTTATAAGAAAACTATGAGAGCTAAAATTGTTTTGTGAGAGGAAATTGTACTCACAAGTATTGTCTACAAAACTAACACTATTTCATAAAGATATAACATTATGATTTTATCGTACTTGAACATCCTACTATTAACTTCTTTGAATGTTTCTTACAATGCGACAGAATTACGTACTGTACTTTCGTGGACATACGCCATTGCAATATTATTATATATTGTCTTCGTCCCTGTATTGTCAGTGCTGTCTTCAGCTATGGTGTCCTGAGTTATACATTTGTTATGTATGTCTACGTTCATCTATTTTTTTTTTGGCGCACCATCTACCGTAATCTGCTTGGTGCAGTGAAACGAGAGGCAGTGAGACTCCTCTGCTCTGGCAGTAACCATGAAGCAAAGATACATATGTGTCTGCAAGGCGCTAAAAACAAGATGGTGCAAACTACTTTTCGCAAACAATTCTGGATATTATAATAATGGCTGCTTGCTAACAAAGTGACGCATTTATGCATGATTGGGAGATTTCAGTTTTCAACGTCTTTCGCATGTGGGAACCGTGCCTGACGATGTGGCTGGTCGGCGGGTTTTCTCGGGGTTCTCCCAGTCTCCCGTCATCTCATTCTGGCGCTCTTCCATTGTAGGGCCTTACTCCACATCATCCTTTGGGGCAAGCAGAGGCCTATGGACGCCCAGTAGTAAGTCTGCGTCCGGGATTGCGATATCCTGTGCTTCGGGTACGCTCCTCATACGATAATTCTTTTATTTGCCAGGTGAGACTATGCCTTACGTGCACATCTGTAGCTTTGCTTCATGGTTATTGGCAGCGTGTGTATATGAAGAGCCGTGTCTCATTTGCCTGAGCCAATTACAATATGGTTCCTGCAACACCACACGTCTGTGATTTCCCGGTACAATCCCTAGGCTGGCGAGAGTTAAAATATCTATTCACTGACCACGAAGCAGAACTGCAACTGCGCACATAATGCACTGAAACGAAGTTGGGTAAAATTATTTTCGCGAAAAATAGGGGTCCCTACTAATACACTGTGACCCAAAAGCCAACGCAGCTGAAATTTACATGTATTTGGATCCTAACTTGTAAATTTTATTCAGTGCGTTGGCGTGTGCGGCAGTTAATCTTCGAGGAGGAAGGTGGGACAAGTAGGACCTATGCCCAGTGGCTGAAATGCTGACCATCTGTTTAAATCGGTGTGGGGGTCGGGGACAGGAGGTGTCCATGGGTCCTCCCTCGGGAAAAATTTCGATTTTGAGGTGAGAAATAGTGGTCAAGCTGTTTTCAAACATAAACTTTTACTATACCGCTGGTTGGAGTATTATTATTTTTATTTTATAATTCTTTTTTATAATTTTCTTTGAAAGGACAATCTGAATATATTTGGGGGAGGGCGTGTTCCTCCGTCTCATCTGCCAGGCATGTCCATGATTCAGTGCAGTTTTAGTCACTAATAATGATCAGTGTCATTTGTTGTTTATTTATGCCAAAGGTTTCAGGTTCAGTACTGTTAGAAGTACAACACACATGCATGCTAAATTAAAACGATGCCTGTACCCGCATCAAATACCTCGTCACCTTAATGTGCAAGGTCACTGAACTGTTGAGCGTTCGTTTGTTCGTCTTTTAGAGGAAGTTAAAGTTCCGTGGGGGGGAAAATAGCTATCCATCGTCTCACACTTTCAAAATACTGGTAGTTGCATTGCGTGCATTTCGGAGTCCGTTATGGTTACTATTAGTGAACATGTGTAATAGAGGAAATATTCCGGGCCTCGCTTACGTAACGCGCTTACAAAACAACTGTGGCATTCCATTTGCGTCTGGCAGGGCTGTTCAAACTGTTCTTCACGATAGACTAAAAACGAAAGCAGTTACTATTTCACAAATGAATCATCGACAGAAGAATTGTTTCTGGTTTCTCTCGCAGACCACACAATTCATATTAATGCTTTCCGTGTACGACTTGTTCTAAATGTTTTATTGGCCTGTTATTTGCATATAGTCGCGGACTTTTTTCCTCCCAAAGTTCCTGTTTTCATAGCAGAGCTCGGACATTCAACTGTTTTTGCTGAAGCGTTGGCGCGTCATTCGGGACCGTTCCCCGCAGACGTTACAACGAACAACTGAGCGGGTGGAGCGGAAATTAATACCCATTTGTACACGAGGTCGTTGTATCGCTGAAAAATGGGGCTGGATGTTGCGACATCGCTTGCAAGGCGTACGCGGCAGTGTAGCGTTTTATAGCCCCATTAGTTTGCTTTCTCTCTCGCTGTGATTTTACACATGCAGCACAGAACACCGCACAACGACGAAGAGAAATAAGCGAGCGAGCGAGCGACTGTGCGAGGCGGGGGTGAGATAAAAATGTTAACGTGGCACGCGACATGTCAACAGAGCGAAGGTATTTAAGGTGCTAGCCTATCGCGCGTTTAAAATGCGTTGCAGTGTATTCGTAAATACGTTTTTTATGTCCTTTGGGTTAATATGCGAAAGGAAACTACACTTCAAACGATGACGGAAGGGTAGTTTCAAAGCATCACGTCAAACCCTCACAAAATAGCTTAAAACACCTTTTTCAACATTTTTGATCTGAAAAACTACTCACGGTATTCGTGAGAAACTACTCTTAAACATACAATGAATTTAGCGCTTAAAACTTTTTACTAGTAAAAATATGGGATCACAGCTGAAAGCGTCAGTCAGGCGAATGATCTACGATACCACTGCATGTCGTTCCATTGTCTTGCGGTAGAGGTGATGATGAACCGGTCAGCATCGCCGAGAGGTTTCCAACGCTGGCAAGAGGTGGTGTGAGGTGGAGTATAGGGCAATACAGGAATGAAGAAACCTGGGAAACTGAAGATTCCCGAGAAAACCCGCCGACCAAAGGCACGATTCCCGCCAGCGAAAATACGGGTCAACCCCGTCGGGAATCGAACCTGAAACATCTTCGTGAAAGGCGAGGATAATAGCCGCTGCTAAATCTTATTATTTAATTTTAATGGACATTTATTTGTAGTTTATTATCATTCCTGCATGGCCATTGACTTTTTACTACATGACTATGTAGCAATTTGAAGAAACTATTGCGACGAACACAAATTTCACAACCACCGTGTCTAGGAATAGAACTCGGAACTTCGCGTACCATAAGCCGGTGCGCAGCCAATTTACTACTGAGGTCGGCACAACTGCAGGACCTGCGAAATTCGCGTAATTATTTAGTGACAGTCTGTATCCTATACACTCCAGATTATATTAGCAACGAGGCTTATTGTGTTGTCATTAACGTGTGTGACCTCATTGCAGAAGGCTTGCCACTCTCCCGTGGAAGTATTCTCTGCGGCAGGTCATGTCATTGTCGGCCAATGGGAGACGTCGAACCAGCCTATACCCGTTTCCGAGTCTTGGTCTGCTACAAGAAAATAACGCCCGTTTTCCTCACATCTATATCTATAGCTATATAGGCTATTGGCGGTCAAGTGATAACTAATAAGGCCATGATCGAACATTTCTAGCCTTTTTATGATAATTATTTATTTAAATCCTAGATGAGAACATTTATAGAAAAATTGGTGCACAGTTTTGCTGACTAATTTTCGCAAGACAAAATACGCAATGGTTTCAGCTATTATGCAACTAAGGAAATTGCCCTTAAAGATCTGATTAGCCAAATCTATATAATTTTTGGTCTAGCAAAAAATTAGACTACATAATAAAAACTATTTTTGATATCGGCTCTCGTTTAGGAATTTAAAAAAAAACTCGTGATAGTAGTAGAAATTATGTAGCATGGCTAGAGATGGTATGTATGATGGTATATCGCGAAAATTTTTTGTGTCAACATACCCTTGAAAACACTGTAGTTTCTTACGACATGTACGATTGGGTGTTACACGTTTGACACAACGTAACTGTCTGTAGACCAATAACAGGCATTAAATATTACAATTGCTGGATTCTTATTGGCTCAGTCAAATAGGGTAACAGTTTCGCGTGCAAGCGAAAGCCAGTAGGCTAATCTTCTCATAATCTGAACGTGCTTTGGAATCCAGCAAACAGTCAAGTTTTCCCGCGATAAACTATCATCTCTAATCGTGGCCTTTATACTACTGCATTTTTCTGTTGGTAAATGTGTATATTCTCAACACTTGTTCATATTAACATAGCATATTTAAATAATAATCGCGACCCATAGATTTCATAATACTAAAAAAAATTGTTTAAAATATGAATAAATATATCGTATCTTTGTATGCGCACATAACAGGATGGTGGATATAATATAGGTTGACCTTATACCGTCGGTTGGAAATGTCCTTCACGCGAGCCGCACATACTGCTAGTTAATAGCTGAAGTCAGACTTGCACACTCATAGTAATGTCCAGTCCAGTCTGATGCCAGATAACGAGGCGACATTTGCAGGGCTCTCACTAATGTGTAGAGGATGGACCTCTTTTGTTAATAATATTAATTTTCGTTTAATAAGTGAAAGGTGCGGCGAATAACCGACAATGTTTCTTTATAGAAACAATACATTGTACTATTAGGTGCGTATTATTGGATGAAACCAGTACTGGAAGGTATTTGGTGTTTTATTATTTGGCGAGAGTGAATATTTTTCTTTGAATTAGCTTAATTATATCAGATTTTAACTTTAATTTTTCGATTACAATGTACGTAATAACAAGGTAAAGTGATTAGCTGCGTAAACCTTTTCTGTTTAATCTTGCCAAATTTTTAATCAGGAAGGAATTAAGAAAAAGTCATCATGATAAGAGACACGGTAGGTTCGTAAAAACAATCACAGCTCGCAGTAACATATATGAAGCGCAGGTAACAGGTGGTTAGATGGGGTCGGCAGCAACGGGAACACATATACACCGGGTGAGTTCTCAGCTTCCAGCCTACGTGAGTGAAATGTTACGGGTGTCGTGGGAAGGATTGCGAGGGGGGGGGGGGGCGCAGAGTCCCTGCCGGATCTTGTGGGACGTGTGTTCTTCCTCTTTGCTTATCTGCCGAGGTCGCCATGTCATCTCTAGGCTGCTGGACCAGTTTCCAGCTGGCTGCCCTCGGAGCTAGAGTGGAACAAAGGAACGTGGTAGCAAGATCACCATTTGAAGAAGATCCTTGTCTGCACACACGCCGGTCAACGAACTAGTTGTGCTTTGTATAAGATTTGAGGGCATGGTATATGCACAGAATATTTAGGAATACAGAAGTGAAACACCCGGTAGGATGGCGAACTCAGGCACACACGCCAGCAAACATGGCTTCCCTGGCCAGCAACATGGCGGAGCCGCCTACCGCCAACCAGCGTATTCTCCAGGGAGGCCAATAGGAAACCTGCCGTAACGTGCAGGAGCCAAACAGACAGCGGGATGGTATCAACAGTTTCGGGCAGCCAATAATCTGCGAAGTTCTCACGTATCAAACGTGCCGCCACGTCATGCCACGTCTGTGTTACTATTTAGTCTGTAGTATACGTTGTTTGCGATACAGCGAGTACTCTTCGACATTCACGTTCCCTTGAACAATGATTCAAAAATATTTTTTATTGCGACTTTCGGCAAGGTTAATGCCGCTACAGGTTAGGGAAGATTAATGTTGAAAGTTCGTCACAGAGAAAATTTCTGCCACTTGAGCGCTGCTATCGGTAATAGGAGCAAACTGACCAATCACAGAGCTTTCCTGAATTTTATGTTAAATAAAGTCGATAATCTAAAACGCGAAATTTGTTTATTTTCAATTTTAAATTAAGTTAAGTGACTTCTGGAATTTCCAAGTCTATCAGTGACGCAGAGCTGAAAATTTGCACATAACGCAACGAAGCAAAATGTTGCAAAACTCTTTTCACCACAAAATCGTGGTTCTTGATTATTAGCAGAGGTGATGGTATGTCCCGAAAATGTTTTGTGCCAAATACCCTTCAAAACGCTGTATTTTTTGCAACACGTACGAGTGCGTAATATACGTCTGACACAACGTAGCTGTCTGCAGAACAATAACTTCAGTCAAATATTACAATATCGGGACTCTTATTGGCTCAGTCAAATAGGGAAACAGATCCACGTAAAACGACAGCCAGCAATATTTTGGTAATCTGAACGTACGTTGGAACCCAGCAAACAGTCAAGTTTTCCCGCGATAAATCTCCATTTATTATTATCCTATTTACGAAAAATTTAGTGATCTAGTCAAATACATAAGCATCATGACGTAAAGATGTAAGCAGCCAGTTATAATTATCAGGTGTTTTTAGTAATATTGAGGGGCTCCGAAATGATATTTCTAATGGAGGTGATGGTTTTGAAATTGCTTTCCATTCATTGCTCTTAAATGTATTATTTTTCTTACATTGGCACAATGGGCACATGTGAAACAGTTTCGTGACAAAAATGTATTTTCGAACTTCCTGCAACACTTTTTAAGCGCGTGGTAGCCAGAATCGTGCCGGTTGATGCTGTTGGTCGACGGGTTTTCTCGGTGATCTTCCGTTTCCTCTTCCTTTTCACTCCAGCGCTGCTCCGTACGCTCATGATATCACCCATCACCAGTGTTGTAACCACTCTGTTAAACGCTGAGCAAAACCTCTCCACTTCTATCATGGAGTGTATGCTTGCAGTCACCCCGCCTGAAACACTCCACCAGACGCCACTGTCCACAGTTATAGGGGAAAAAGTGCGGAAATCATTGCAAACGAGCTATGGCTGATTGGGTGGCATTCGTCCTCGTGGTCACGAAATTCAATTAAGCCGATTAGGTAAAGCTATTGCGGTCAGCGTTCCTACCACATTTTCAGCTACAGCGACGAGTGGTGGTCTGCCTACCTTTCAGGCGTACGCCACATTACTCTGAATTGCGTGAATGTCGCTTTAGGCCTCCGTGTTTCGTGGTTTGAGTTTGACACCTTACCACTCATTCACCCTCCCACGCGCGCACGCACGCACACACACACTCTCTCTCTCTCCCTCCCTCCCTCCCTCCCTCCCTCCCTACCTACTGTTCTTCCCTCCTTCACTTTCCTTTCATTTCCCCAGTCTAATAAATGTTTACGAATGCAGGTCTACTGTGCACGTGTCTTATCAAACTGATTTCCAATTAAATTCATCTGCGACATCTTGCGGCGTTGGTTTGTTCTTACTGCCCGGCAAAGTTCGTACGCGTGCAGCGTTTCAAACAAGTGAACAGGGTCTAGCGCAAGTTAGGCTGTAAAGTTTGTTAACGTGAACGTTGATTTGAAAATTGTTCGGCCTGAGGGTGATACTCTTGTCTTGAACTTGTTTTTGGTGGTAAATATATTTCATGGTTTCAAGATTTTCTTCCAAAATACTGCTCTTTAATGTTAACTAATCATAGCTTTAAAAGTGTATAGGCCATTCGGAATAAAGTGAGCACTAAAGATTTAACCTTTGAAAAAAATCACTAGCCGTTACTGCATATACATCACCACTAACAAGAGTTACTTTACTGCTTGTATGGTTGGTAGCGATTTTTTGTACGTAGTTCCGAGTATTTTCCTATTTGAATACAACATTAGTGAAAGAACATATGATGAACTCGACCTGTCTGTATTTAATACACTTCAAAATATTTACTTATGATCTTATTGACATTCATACATACATTATAATTAGACTCGATTGGCGCGAGAATTATGTGACGCTATCGTCAACCTCGAGTCGCCGTGGCCGTTATCGCTTGCTCCGTGCTTCAGACAGTTCAAAACTCCACCAACAGGTGGCATCAGAGTTAGGTTCTCGCCGCTAAGTTGCATATTTGGTTGCATCACTTGCGTGCGTTTGCCCGTTTTGCGTATATAAACATTCAAAAGTATTGGAAATTACTTTGAGTATCATTGCCGAAATGATGTGAAACCATCGGTAATCTGTATATTATGTTTTACGTTTGCCAGCCTAAAAACAACATACTTTTTATTTCACATGTTAAGAAAATACGTTATTTATTGTTTCTGAAGTGCTACGTCGTTGTTCGTGGAAGTAGAACTGAACGAAACTTGAATTATTGAATAGTGTGTGTCATGACTGTTGTAGTGGCGGTTTTGCGTTACAAATTCAAATAAAATATGCCCTCATTTACGAGATTTGTAACGGCAATAGCGCGTGTTGTTTAGATTAGTCGATGGACAGAAACCAGACATTAACTCCCAGGTATTTATAACTAACATTGCTTTTTTATATCTTACATTCAGTCCCTGTGCATTTAATGAGTAGATATTGTAGCTAAAATTTACCGGAGCAGTTTAATGTAGTTGTAAACATTGAACGACCCTATGTAAATAAAAGCACGTGGCATTATTTGTGTTAACATCGGCGGAAAGATATAAACTGGCAGGAAATATAATTTAATCAGGGCTTTTTTGAGTGTTCACTTCATTCCGAATCACCTATACAAGCATAATGCACATTTCCGTATAGTAGAACATATATTTCAGCCTCTTCACGCGGTTGTTTACGTGTGGCTTACGTTTGTGACGTAATTCCATTTCCGTTGATGTACACAGTAACACCCAAGAGTTATCTTCGTTCAGTTTTTTTTATTTTTTAACTTGTAAGCTTTTATATGTGTGTGTATGTGTGCATATATGTACACTCCACATATATCTTATTTTACTACTACTACTGTTCTGACCTTCATATTATAACTGCAGGATAGAATCCCGAGCAGTCCAAACATAATAATACGCGTTTAATTGATCTAACATGTCTGAAATAATACCTGGACGTAGAGCGTAAGACGGGACTATCTCCTTGCAATGTTGCCACATTGTGCACTTCAAAATGTCTTCGTACAACATTTTGCCACTAATATTTTCGTCTTCAATTTAGCCCATGATTGGTATTTTGTGCTTATAATGCGGTTGTTTCTGGACATCGTATGTACATGTGGGTGCGTGTGTGTTCGACTGTTAGTAAGCTACACATAATGTAATTAAACGTGTAATTCCCTATACTTGCTCACGCCATGACTCTGAGGTTGGCAGTGCCCTTGATTACGTAAACCCATTTTCGCGTGTGTTGAATAGAAGCGTGTGTTGAATAGAATCCCCTAGAATCCCCGAGAGGTAGGCCACATTTGTGGCAGAGCAGGACTTGTCACCTTCTTGCCCACGGTGCATGGCGCCTTCCACTCCGCCTCCCTGTAAAGACCGATCATTTACCGGGAACCCTGGCCGACCGAGGCAATATTACCGATCAGTATCGCAGTCTGCTGCCGGGGGGCGCCCCAGCGTCGATAATTCCCGCCGCAACTGTTTCCAAAGGACACCACCGCCAAGTGAAAAGGGCGAGAAAAAAGAGAAAGCGAAAAGGGGGAAAGGAAATAAAAAGAAAGGCCAGAAGCAACAATTATTGTCTGTAGCTCCAACTGGCCGGTTAGCCGCCTATGAGCACGTCGTAAACGATTTATAGGATTCGTTTTATTGGCCCGTTGCCGTGAATGGAACTTGCAATATCTCTGGACAAAGCCAAGATAAACTGGCGTACATGCTTTATTATTTCACTGATGCAAGAATATCGTTTTTCAAGAGCCACTTGGATGTATTACTTTCACATTCAAAATATTCGCTTTGTATAGTTGAAGAAATACCATAACACTCTTCTTAAAACTACTACGGGCCTGTGTGCATAAATATTACGTGTATGTGTATACTTCGAAAACAAACTAATGTTATATATTCAACATTTCGTTGTCAGACGACTCGCCTCCCAACACTGCGATCCGAATTGGAATATTCACGTAGTGGAGAACGTGGTGTTACTGCCAATTCAGAGTTCTGCTTCTCGGGGTGTGTTCCTTTGTTTTAGGTTCACTCTTCTATTGGTTGACCGTAAAGATTACTACTGGATAATTAAGGTGGCCACCTAGCAGGCTCCCTTTGATGACAACAACTGCCAACCATAATCGTCTGTTATATTCGTTGTCTTGTCTACAGGGTTATTCCATTTTAAATCAGCACATGCCTTTTACATCACCATTTTTATTTCAGTGAAACTTGGTATGAAATATATGTAATGAAGAGTAAAAAACAATTTTTAAAATTAATTTTTTTTCGCTTGAGATATACGCGATGTCGTCAACTACCGTGAAGAGAAAAGTGACATTTCAAGGTCATTTTTAAGTAGAAATAACTTTTTACCCCGTGCTGGTACGAAGTTCTGTCATAGCTCTTTAGAAAGTTTTAAAACTAAATATTGTTTTATGTTCAGAGCAAATTTTACTTTAAATAAAAACTAACCCTCTTTTTTAGGGTTGAATAGTACCTGAAAAAAACTCTGTTTCAGCAACATTTAGCTACACATAAAATACTGAAGGGGTGGCATTTTTTCATGAATAGTAGACAGCAGTGAGTACTACTAGGGAAATAAATTATTAAGATGTTATTTGGTCCTCTTTACAAGATATAACCCCCCCCCCCCATAAACGATTTTTTTCTAAAAGTTCCATTTTTAAGGTTATAAAAATGCATGTGGGGGAAGAGGTGAAAATTATTTTTAGAGGACAGTATTTTTTAACGTCTTTTAAACAAAAGAAATTTCAACTTGATACTTTGAGCGGTTTGGAAACTACAAGCCTCTGGATGTTTCAGTACATACCTTGTAGGCTATACATGAGAATAATAAATTATATATTTCATTTATAAAGAAATAAAATGTTGAAATTAGTTTTAATAAATTTCTGAACGTTTACTGGAGATACACCAAGAGCACTGCGTGCTTCATTCATAGAATTCACTAATACACCAGCGGGCTCATAAATATCATTGTCATAAGATGACTCACTTTCTTGTATTTTGAAAAAAAAAAAATAATAATAATAATTTGTAGAACAGCTTTACCAGGAATAAGTTTCAGTTTGGGATTTTGTATGCATAAATCTAAATTTATAACCCACAATGCCTTTGTTATTGACTTCTTGTGTACTGAAAAATGGGTCACAGCATGAATTTCCATACAAATAAAATTTTTTTTTCATAATATGTGCAGACTGTTTCAATGTTATCACAACCAGTTCTCATACGAAGCAAGTTCTTATCACTGCCACTAAGCTCAGAAAAATCAGCTATGGTAGAAGATCTGTTATACTTTAAAAAAAATTATAAGGTTTATTCTTTGAAAACCCGTAATGAGCACTCTATCAATACGCCTTTAGTAATGCTGGCAGAGGGGAAAAACTTTAATTAGAAAATGGCCGTTCATCATCCCCATGGAGAAGTCCTCACTTTGCGCATGGGGACGGCGTTGTAGCGGGCCACGCGTATTCTTTATTACGTAAAATCGGTTAACTTATTCATGTTACTTTTGTCTACGAAAAGAACTCCTACTTGAAACTACGCTACTATGATTTTAAAAATTCAGCACGTTTGTTATAAACATAATTTTCAGGCATTTCAGTATGGCTAATTTTTTTTTTTTTTTTTTTTTATTAAGACTGTTGTGACTCAGAAAATACCACCTGAATTCGTAAAGTTCATAACGAAAGGCGTTCGTTGATCTTCGCTTCTTACTACCAAAATAATATATTTAGAATCACCGCTTGACGTCTTATAGAAATAAGAATACCAGGAAAACCTTGCACGTCAGTTTGGCGCGCCGCGAATAGAGGCGAAATGCTTCTCGTCGAGCATGGTACGCTGGTTCTTATCGCTCTGCTGTTCCTAGGCGTCAAACGCGGAAATTGGAAACCGTTTTAAGACTCCTCGTAAGGTTCGAACTGAGGACCGCAGGGCAAGGCGGGCCTGTCACGTCTCGAGTCCTTTGAAACGGTACGCGTGTTCCTGAGAAGCGACGCGTGTGCTCTGGTAGTGATACTCTTACGACGGCGACGTCGTAAACGGATATTGCCTCCTAGACAGGCACTCGCATCACCTCCACACCCTCCCACTTGCCCCATCTAACCCTCCGGCGTGATACTCGAGACCTGCAGCCAGTTAGACACTCACTGCTAGCAATCTCGACTTTCTCCCCCTCTCTTTCTCTCTCTCTCTCTCTCGTTCTCTCTTTCTCATGCCCGTCGAGATTAGTTTCGTGAGACCGGGAAAAAAAGCAGTTCCTGTGTGTGTGTATCGTGGTGGTGCGACTTTTTGTTATCAAATGTACTCAAGACGAGTTGCTGCTCGGATACTACTTTTATGGTTGGATATCGTTGACTATTTAATTTATAGACGTTTACCCTCAAATTCAGGGGCGTCATTTAAGGGGGAAGGGGGCAGTGTCAAACACTGTTCAACTTTTACACATCAAATGTGTCATTTCCCCAAATAATAAAAATAGGTCACATAGTTTTACCATAATCACCAATCAAAGTTACAAAATACGAATTGCGATGTAACCAAAATTATTAAAATAATTAACTTGCAGAAAAAAAAATCGTAATGATGCTTAATGATGTGAGCTACTTCAAGACACTTTCGTTAACACAAAGCGATACATTTTTGTATTTTTTGAAAAATTGATGAAAGTGAGTTAATGTTTGCATAACTTAGACTTTTGGCTACTACTGAAATTTTCAAAACTAACTTTTGTCAAACATGACATAAATTGAATTGCTGCACTGACTTTCACTTCCTGTAATTTTGTATTCATTAGTTACTTTTTTTTATTTGGGCTACATCGCAATTGCCATGTATTTTGTGACTTTGATAGTGATTATTAGAGACAAGCAAATCTCGCGTTATTTTCTGACAGCTGACTAGACTCCAAGTGACTATATAGGCTCGTTCGACGTCTCCCGCTGACCGATATTGTCGTGACTTGCCGCGGAGAATGCTTAGGCCTACACGGTAGAGAGGCCAATCTCTGTAAAGATGTAACACACGTAAATGACAACACTAAGTTCGTGGCCAATTGATTCGCGGATTATGCTCTGTTAAGTATAGGGAAGTGAAGTTTTGTCTTCTACCAAATGATAACGCGAATTTTATATGTCTCTAGTGACTGTACAAAAACTATTGGGCCTATTTTTTTGTTTGGGGAAATGACGTGTTATCTGATGTGCAAAAGTTGAAGTGTTTGGCACAAATATTAAAAAAATGAAATTTTACGGTTCCAATGACTTTAATGGTTATGGGTAAATATAGTGGTAATAGGCAAGAATCTTCACTGCCACTGCATTTGCAGAACAGTGCAGCGGCCTGATATTTGTGTGATTGGAGGATGGATACGTAGTTATTTGAAGACTAACCAGAAATATTCAGTAGCGACGCACCAAGAGTTATTATTCCACCAGTTATATGGATATACGCCAATGATGAATAGAGACCTGAAAATTTCGCGTTTTCTTTTAGGCGCAAGCTAGAGTTCCAGCAACTATAGGTCTGCGTCACGTTCATAATTCTGTACCTCGGAGGCATAAGACACTATGTCACAAAAATCACATTTTTCAGGGGAGCAGTTTGAAGAGTGAGAGTCACTATGATCCACTAGTGAATCCGGCTGTTTAGTGCCTGAAAACAAACGTTTTTGACACAACACAGACCTTGTTTTGTATGCCACTACAAAGTATTTAAAATCTTGGCCATGTTTATGGTAAAAAGTGCATTTTGACAAAAAGTGGACATAGTGTCGTATGCCTCCGAGGTACAGAATTGGTTGTTGACTTACTCGACACTTCCTGGAAGTAGCTCAGCCAATAATAAAATTGTAGCTGAACGCAGGGCCATTTCACACTGTCAGCGAGCAGCTAATAAACAGCTGCTGTCTGCATGTTTTCACATATATTCTTGGAAGCTAGCCTACGGGTCAGTGAACCCGCGAATTTTCCGGTCTCTAATAATGAAAGAAGAACGTCAGATACACTGTAAAAATTAGTTTGTCAACATACCATACCGATTTATATAAGTGTTACGATGGTAGGCATGGTAAAATAGTTTCCCATACATCAGTGGTATGTGTTCCAATATATTTTTAGGAAACATATCTATATTGGTGTTAGCAGACTTGTATATATATAATATGAAGTATGGCAAGTGTGTTAGAGGGTGTATGGGTAGGGGCCGGAAAATTTCGTGGATTCAGTGACCTTCATGTTAGAATCCACTGTCCTATACATACTCAAGCCCCGGCTATTTGTCCACTAGCTACTACCCAGTCGGAACAACAGGCAATGAACGAATATACAGGGCTTGAATATAGCTTCTAGCATGCGGGTCATAGAATCAGCGAAAATTTTCCGGCCTTCAATGTATGGGTTATTAACTTTCATTGCTAGAGCCCACGATTTTTCGCGAAAGGAATTCTGCAACAGTTTGTTTCAACGCCTTATGTGCTCATATGCAGACCTGTTTCATGGTCAGTGATTGGCTGTTTGTAACTCTTGGCGTCTGGGGTTCTACCCGCAAATCACAGACGTGTGGTGTCGCAGTAACCGTGTTCCTGTTGGCACAGTGAAATGAGCCATGTCTGTGTAATAATAGGCCCTACATTCTGCCAATAACCATGAAGGAGAGCTTCATTGTGCACATAAGGCATTGAAGCAAACTGTTGCAGAAATTTTTTTCTGCGAAAAACCGTGGGCTCTATCCGTTACTATCTAGGAAGTTTTTTTTTTTTTTTCAGTGTATAGATAAGGACAAGTTATATTGAAGCCTAGTCAGCTGTTCCCGCGATAAATCTGTGTCCATTGTTGCCGGCAGTGTGTCTTTGTGCAGAGGTGTCACTCATTTCAATGCGCCAACCAGAATACGGTTACTGCGTCACCACACGTCTGTGATTTCAAGGTATAACTACCAAGACGCTGGTAGTTACAAACATCGTATCTCTGACCATGAATCAGAAATGTAGATGTGCACATAAGGCATAGAAACGAGATGGTGCAAAATTGTAGCCTTCAAAAATCTATTTTTGTATTGTTGTTGGTCCAGTGGTATTATTTCTGGAGTTTAGGTGATTTACTTCTCGAACATTCGATATAGTATTCTGTGGAAATTACTGTGTCGCTAATTTGATTCGTTTTGTATTCATTTGCGTTCCGTGGAGGCTACATTTTAAAGTGACTAATTTTCAGTCAGCATTCCTAAATTAACCACTGATGGTTTTTTATATTACCGTAAATCCTGCATCTCTTTTTTCTGTTGGAGAGGTGAAACGCTTGACAAAATGTACAAAATTGGTTTAAACCTGGCTGTTAGTGTATAATAGAAAAGCGACATATCCAAGAAAGAAATTAAAAAAATTGCAAACATGCTGTAATTGCATTACTGTGAATTAAAATATGCTAAATAAATAAAGTCTTTTCTAACGGATATTTGTTCTGAACATTTATTTATTAAGAGTACATTGTTGAATAACTTATTTAGTATTCAGAGTTCATCGCGTCGAAAATCAAACATTCTAAATACGTAAATATTTAACATGTCGACATTTGTGAGAGTACTTTCCGAAGGAAATGTAATTTTTTGTACGGAAATTCTAGCTTACTCATCCGTGTCGGTCTGGATTTCAAACAGACTTTTGTGTCGCCTTTGCATACATACCCCAGTTTAACTCGTCTTAGATAATACGCAGAAAATAGCAGTCAGTACACAGCTATAGTGAAAATACTTTGCACTTTGGCAGCAGGAAATAAGCAACAGCTACATTCTAAAAGAAAAGATTTTGGATTCTAGTCTGACAGTATATCAGTTCACTATGTACGGATCTTCACAAATAACAGTTTACTATCTTAATTTCGTGAAATTGCAAAATTTATACTAACGCAAGATATCGAGTAATGATATCCCTTACAGGATAAACCTATCCTACGTTGCTGTACTAAGGCTTCGAAATTTAAGTATCAGAAATATGTTACACATTTTGTGTTCTTTAATATGATACACGTGTCACTTATTGCCGAAATTACATATGCCTGGTCTCTGTTATTAACTTGGTAAACTCGGTGTAAAGATCGTTCTTAATTTTGTAAAGGCGGAAAGGTTGTTTATCACTATATTAAGGCGTCGGTTTACCCTATAGAATTTTGGCTAGTTATGGCTGATGATGAGCCAAAAAATTACATGAATGTTTGTCTAGGAAAATTAGGCTAACCAATGAAACAGTTTTTAACATATCTACGTGACGGATTTCACAATATCGGCTAACTTTTATCTTTCAATAAACAAAGCAAAAACAGCAAACAAAATACTTCTTTCGGTCTGGGTTCTGTGTATTCTGATATTTGCTACCTACAAGTCAGGCTGCCGTGCATCGCGCAGCTGTTGTGCGGGTTGCCGACGCGCAAGGCGCGTGGTCAAAAACGTGGCCCTCGCTCCCTGAGCGGGAAGCGGTAATTGTGCAAAACCTGCCGCGTGACACGGAAGTAAATAATTCGGCAACTGTTGTCGGCAGCGCGATTACGGTGGAAGGCGCGTTATTTACCGCAGGTCGTAGTTTCTTTGTGGAGTCGTGAACCTCCCGCCAGTCACGACCAGAGTAGTCGTAACACCGGGTTACTGCTGACTAGCGAAAGCTTACAAAATGCCGCATCCGCTTTCTCACTCAGAAATTTTAAGGGCCCCGCCTACCTGTGGATTAGAAGTTCAGAAATTGCGAAGCTATAAGGGCGACTTCAAAGTGCGCATCAAATGCCGCGTCGCCTCAAAGAGTCAAGCGTTTGAACTAGCGTACAAGATTCCCGTCGATTCATTTTTACTGTGGGTCTTCAAGCGATGACCATATGATATTATTGGCGGAAAGTCTGTGGCAAAGTTCAATGCGTGTTTATATCTGAGTTTCGTACACATACGGTTAGTAAATTTCGAAGTATGTCAGTATGAAAGTTGTGTTTTTAGCTATGTTGGAGAGCCTACACAGTTAACTTTTTTTTATTTTTACGAAAAAATTCTTTGGAAAGCAGTTTCGAGGAATATTTTTGTAAGTTTGTAAAAATATTGTAAACTGTACAGGTAGGGCGAAGTCGCCTAATTTGGTGATATGTGGAACATTTCATGAAATTTCCTGTGCCCAGAAATAATGAGCCAAAAGGTATCTGTATTATGGTTTACCCTTAAATGTTGCCTACAATTTGGTATAAACAGTTTCTACTTATTGTGATGTTTTACAAAATTATGATGAAAATACTAAACACTTGTCATTGCTACTTAA
>PNEQ01044212.1:0-15767 GCA_003012365.1 Medauroidea extradentata | reverse complement strand
CCTCGGAACGGCCGTGGACGTGCTTTTCCGCACGTCCTCCGCTCAACTCTCTTTGTTCGCCTAGGTCTACAGCAGGTGACGAAATCATCACGGCCCCTAGCTTGCTCACGTTATAATTAACAATTCTTATGCGAGAGGGATCGCCCGCCGGCAACACTTCCTGTGGGTCGTCTCGCCACCGTGCCTTACTGGTGCTAAAACGCTGGCTAGAGTCTCATGAAACTTTGTGTTCACATGAATATTGCTGTTACTGAAATTTATATTTGAATACATAACAAATAAGATATCTACATTTCTACTATTATTCTTGCCACCAGCTTACACTGCCATCAGTACAAGTTATCTAGTAACCCATAGACACGACTTTTAATGTTTCCTATACTTCAAAAATAACAATTTGGGTGCACAGTACAGCCCCCTTCTACATCTTATAATAATTGTAGGGCTAAAGGCCCGATTCCTCACACTCGAGACTCCGCCAGTACAGGCTGTGGCTCACGAAAGGGCAGTGCCACAGTAAACCATCCTCTATCATCTCTCGCACAGACTTTTCTAAAAATTACTTCGCACGCCCAGCCCTCTCGTAAAATATGGATTTTGTGAGGTACTTCCTCCAGTTCCCAAGAATGTTTAACAACATCGTCAAGTTAATGGGTTAGTGACACAAGCGAATGTCAAAATGAAGCAGATGCATTTGAGTTTGAATAGTGCACCTTCCCCATCAATACCTATACAAGAGTGGTGTCGATAGCCACTGGAAAACCCTATTCTCCATCCAGCTTATATCCATGCACCTGTGATGGGAACAAATCGGCCTTTATCAAGAGATCAACAGGTCTGGGTATGTGAAATGTTGGGTCTGCTTAATCGAATATTTGCTACATGGGCCAACGATGTTGTGGGTAGTTGCATATATGGCATGTTCCCGGTGATTTAAGGCAATATTAATGCATATAGTCGAAACGCTGTGTTAGGGTGACCGGCTGGTCTCAATAAGCAGGTAGTGAGTCCCTCGGACACACTGACACAAGAAAGTGACAATCCTCCAATAGGAAACGAAGCCTTTCTGCGAGGTAAGCCAAGTCTTTAACAACACTGTTCACTAATGAACTTTGCTTGACTTGCCGAGTCTAGTAGATCATGTACTGCCTGGAAACTGCCCGAAGTATCATGGACACATACCAAAGCTGTTGATGGCAATACAGTTGAGGGAACAGTTCCATGGAGTGAGGTTAGAGAGGTATCTTGTGGATTGTTCACAGCATCAATAGGACTTTACTCTTGATTCCCATGACATCCTGGTACTGGTCGTGCCTGAACTGAAGAGTCCCAGTGTAATAGTATATTGAGTCTAGCGTTACATGCCCAGCAGACTGACTTGAATGAGCATGTATCTACTCTATAGCCAGAACAAAGACAGTTCAAGCACAGATTAAATAAAGTCAGAACTTTCACTTGGACTTTTACCATTGAACACTGGGAACTTAAACACTGCATGCTCATTTTGACACATTACATAGTTGGCATTGACAATATTTCTTACAAAGGTAACAGGACACTAGCTTTTCGCAATATTCCGGACAGTTCCACTTGGCTTGCATGATGGTGATTTTGAAACAACGTCAAACTCTGAACATTTGCTGTCGTTTTCTAAAAACATTTAATAAAATAATTTAGACTTGGCATGTCACAATTGCAGATGTCCCATCCAGCTTCCTCTCCAAAATAAGGACCAACACTGGATCCCATTCTTTCACTGGTTAGTTCAGAGCTTTCAAAGGACCCACATTCTCTGCTACACATGCGAATAGTGCCTTAAGAGAGGCAGAAGAGTTGCTGCATACCTCAGCAGACTGCAAGATGGTTTCTATATGGTAGTTCATTATGAGGCGTTTATTACTGTAGTGCTTTCCAGTAATTCCCATGCGACTGCGTAGTTGGCATCAGAGAGCATTAGAGACTGTATCAGTGATGCTGGCTCACCTTCCAAAGTCGTTTTCAAGTATGACATGTGTTCTACATTAGAAAGTTGTTTATTCTCAATTATGAGCTCAGTGAACAAGTTAAATCAGTTTACCCATTCTCGGGGATTACTTGAGAAGGTAGGTAGCTTAATTTGTTGTAATGTAACATGACTGGCGTGAACACTCGCATTATGACTACGCACACGTGACCCAACCATAGGCACAGCATATGAAGTGTTCAACAGATCATAAGCTGCCATCACTTGAGCATACAAAGTCGTCGTCCATTGGCGTTGGCGTCGAAATCCTTGGAAGACAAAAGTAGTTTGTACTGCAAATGATCCGCATCATACCCACTTATCAGAGCACTTAAGTCTCGGCATGTGGCGACGAGCGATACAATTTACTTTTATCTGATTTGCACTGTTCAACTAGGTTGAGAGCACGTCGCACGCTGTTCTCGGCTAACCTTAGTCGAAGAGGCGCAGACTCGAATGTCGTTATTCAAAACTCGCGTTTCGGCACTGCAAAATATACAATCAGATAGCCAACTCGCAAGGCATCCAGCTCGGAGGGCCAAAAAGAGCTGGTAAACTGTGAAGAATATACATAAACAACTAAATAACTTGATAACATCTCTTTAACAACAAGCCAAGAATGTTTCCAACGTTAAAGCAAAACAACAACTATGCATAAGATAAGCCTAACAAACAAAAAAAGCTCCAAGCATCGCTGCCAGTCTCAATTGGCACCACAACAAACAAAACCGAGTCAAATTTCTCACAAACAGACCCGTTCGTACGCGAGATTAGTAGCTCGGCCATCAAGTGTTAGTATAACCACGCTGCAGGTTGAGCTTACTTTACATCAGGCTAAGTATTATATCTATATAGCTGCCCGTGTGAAACACTGTCGTGAGTCTATCCCTGCTGCTGTATCCAACTGTACAGGGCCTATTTATAGTCATGGCGAAACACACTAATATGAGAGGGTATTCGGATGACATGAGTAGTATACATGGTATGAGACTCACTTCGAGCACGACTAGCGTAGAATTCAACTTACCCACATTACACGTCCCATCATTAAAGCGTCGGCAGTGTACCCATTGTGTGTAGGACTAACAACATAGATTCCACGGCAGTTCATTATTTACACACAGTATCACGTCATTCACACCCGCACTTTTAACAATAATATTACATAGTTACGTACTATTCACAAAAGTTATACTCAGTCAGCTACACGTCTATGCGACACCGATAAATACTTTGCTTACAGATGGCGAGCGGCTATCTTTGTCAAGGCGCTGACGTAACTGTCGCGCGCGTACGCAGTAGATAGCATGACGGCTCTTCTAAATGCACGGAGCAGGTGCTGATAAGGGCGAGGTTCCCGCATCTTTCTACGCCTCTGGCCTGCACAGGGGACAGAAAAGTTAGTGACAGCCGTACTCTTGCCGGTGGTAGCACCGAACCAGGTTTACACAATAGGAAATGGCGGCTTACATGAACGAAATTACTAGAGAAAATCCCATCATAATACTTAGCGCAAAGCAGTCGTTATATTATTAAGAAAGGCAAGAAGTAGGAATTGTAAAACGACACCACCTGAAACTTAACAAAATTAGTTACACAGTAAATATGTAAACATGTACCCAGTGCCACAGCACGAGAGCACCGCTACTGATTTGCAGTATTTCGATGTCACGTGTAACGTAACTTAGTTGTAAAGTCTATGAAACTAAAGCGTAAACTTTCTGAAACTGACTGGTATGGTATAGGCCCGGTCTGTGTGCGACGCTGACCGGCGTAGCAAGGTCCCAGTACGACCAGCGGAGTGGCGCTGTGTTCGAGGCGCTGAGACATTTGAGGCGGAAGAACGCGGCTCATCAGTTTGAGACGTAGAGGCATAAAAAAGGTCAGGCGGAGTTTTGGAGGCGATCTCAGAAGTGTGTGGGCGAGGGAAGAAAGAGCAACTTGCTGCTATGTAGGGTGAAGAGAAGGAGGGGTGGGATCTGAAACAAACAAGGACGAGAGGCGGTAAACTGTGCTGCCAGACGAATGGGTTCCGTTCCGCTAGGTTGGCCCTCCTGCACATAACAGAAAGAAAGGAGCTATTTATGGGGTTGGCAACTTTTACAGCGCACGATGGCACTTTTCCACGGCTCAAGATGTGAATCAGTTCCGCCTTGTTGCGGGAGGGGGGGGGGGAAGGGAGGGGGCGCATGTGGAAGTGACGCGATAACGCTCAGCTAGACGCTGACGAACGTCCCGGAAGTAGACGAGCTCACAGTCACCTTCCTACAGCAGCACTGGTGCCAACTGCCCCGCGCTGAAACTAATTGTGTGCAAGTCTTTAGTAGGCTGTTATATCTCTACGTACACACACAACTGCGTTTATCCGCGGGCATTCGAAAATATTAGGTTTTTGATTTTCAGTATTCTGTAACTTTTAAACATTCAAAATGTTTCACAACGATTGGCAGACGCGGAGTACAACATTATGTATAGGCGGGAATTTACCGCGATCCACAAGCAACGCCAGTAGTACAACGTGTATGTTGACTTATGATGAATGCGTGTTTTATAAATCCTTTACCGCTGGGATTCAGGAAATACTGTAACAATCTTTAATTTATTTTAAACAATTGCAAATAACTAGAATATTTTTTAACCAAATGCTATGAAAAAATTTGAGACAGTGTACAGTCATACGATACATAATTTTGCAATAGGGTTTTTTAAAATAGTGTACCGTTTGTTAGCAAAATATTATATTGTATTGCTTTATGGTGGCTTATTTTGACTACAAAATGTGTGAAATTTCAGGGGCAAAAATATAAAAATTCATTTGCTGTATTGCAACAGAAAAATTCAAATACAAACGGTGATATATAAGTGTTAACACTGTAGGAATGAATTTTCGATATATGTATTAATTTGCGTTTAAAAAATATTTCGAAACCACTGCAAAACTAAAGAGCGAGGCCTTAAGTAGAAAGTACTGAATATAAGATAATCAAATGTTATATTTTAATATGATCTTCCAAGCTTTGATTCTAGGGGGTTTGTTGTTTAAGGATCGGCCATTTTATAACAGAGCACGGTATGAGTAAATACGCTTATTAATTATTGTAAGAGAACAAGGGATGAAAAAAATATCAACAAACCTTACTTAATGGAAAGTTTAAATTATGATGAACTATCGACTTAAGTATAACATTTAACGACGAACCCCACACATCGTAGTATACCAACACTCATTCTTGTTTGTGCACAAAAAAACCCTCAGAGAGCACTACCTGGTGCATCTAATTTTGCTATACTGATAATGTGGAAATAGATATATCAAAAAATGAAAGCGATGCTGTGATAAGTTTATTAAACATGTTAGTTTACGGTGTCCACGCCATACATTCTTTTATCCCAGTCAACAGAAGGAAAAAAAATGGAAGAACGTGTAGTTATGAAAATTTGCAAAAGTGTAGGGGGAAGTATACTGCACAACATACTAAAAGTCCCTGTTGTGGGTCGGTTAGCGGGGATGGTGGGGCGGTAGGGGGGGGGGGCATTTGAATATACAAACATTAGGTTTTTCTTAAGCAGCGCCCAAACTACGGGATGTAGCAAAAACTTCATACACAAAGTTAAAGAGCTTAACATTTTCTACAAACATGATAAATGTTTCTATAAACTCAATAATTTAGGAAATAGTGGTTGTTGAAAATTGGATAGTGTGGAACAGCTTATAGTGGTTGTATTAAAAAAAAAAAAGGAAGAAAGTAGGTGATAGTTAAAATTGTGTTATGTCTAGCATAAAAAAATTAATAAAATTAGAAGGCTTACATTCTCATAAATTCGCGATGTTAATTATTGTGGAATTTAGAATCATGACATGGAATGAACGCACGTTAAAATCCGGGACTGAAAACCGTACTATTTTTTGGAAATCTAATAAAGGGCTGTTATTAATTAAAACGATAAGATTTAAATTGCATTGGGAAACATGTACGCAACAAATCGTCAAAATAAAAACAGTACATATAAATTTGTGCATATTTTAAATGTTCTGTTAAATAAAATAGCTGTATGATTTTAATAATAATCAAGTTTGTTACTATTATAATTACTAATTACCTGCATAAATGTTTACTTTTTCCCCCTTTATGTATGGAAATTTCTTTGTATGCACGTAACATATTACAGAATATTAAATACCTTAATGACATCTTGCGCGTAGACTTCATCAATTTGGAACTCTTAGTCTACTACTTCTTATGATTGTGTATTGTTGGTGCATGTGCCATGGCAGGTTCTACAAACAGATGTGCATTTAGTACCTGTTTTCCGGCATCAACATCTTACACCACACCCAGTTGTACAGCGGTAAAATATCTTGTTCAGAACTGTGTCAGGAGCCACCAGGTCCAATGTTTTTTATTGGAAATAGGTATTCATCTTCTCCTCTGGCCAATCCCCACTGATCAGGAGGTAAGTAGTTATCGAGCCACTGTTGAATCTGCAAGTACACTCTCAATGTATGTTGCCTCGCTGAGCCTCTGGCGGGAGGAAGTGAAGAGAGATCAGTTGTGGCCTTGATTGACGATTTGAGGGATGATGAATACCGATGGTTATTCAAATAATGTTGTTTAGCATTGGCTGTATATACAGCAAGGAACATCTTCTCACCAGCTTGTGACACAACATCAGGTGTGGATGAGGGGTTATAAAAGAGTTCAGCAATGAATCTTATCTGGCTATTTTGTATTATGAATAGTGTGACCATTGTTGCTTCACTTTTCTTATAAATCGCTGAGGTTGTGTTACAGCCGCTGAAGCCGTGAAGTATGGATTGAGAAAATGGTAGTTATTGGAGTGAATTTGTTGAATATAATTTTTTTTCTACTTTCCCTCTGCTAGTCTTAAATAAATAAATGTTACTATGTGGAGGTGGCAAAGCTGTCGGTAGCACTACCAAATTCACATTTTCCCCTATTATAGGACGTTCACGATAATGTGAGCACTGCAAAAAGTTTTCTTTCAGCTGTTTTGCAGCCAACTTTACTATTTATAATATGAAAACTTCCATGTAACTATCAACACTGTAAAAATTTAACGTCTATTGGCCAAATAAAAAATATTTTTAATGAAATAAAATTTCTTCCGAGTGCTTAGTTTATATTGAACACGCTATACAACCACAGTAGGAGTAGTACTTGCTACCTCTATCCCACATTTCATGATGGTAGTATCAGCATCACCTGCGGCGACCTTAGTTTATATTGAACACGCTATACAACCACAGTAGGAGTAGTACTTGCTACCTCTATCCCACATTTCATGATGGTAGTATCAGCATCTCCTGCGGCGACCTTAGTTTATATTGCTCTGGCAGTCATAATTACAAGAAAGTTTTATAACGTTGTAATATTCTGAATTAGTAACTCACCTATACATTTCAATGACTGCCTACTTTTTTTTTCGAATGCAACCAGTATAACCAAAAGTTTCAAAATTATGAAATTTTCAACATTCTGTATTTCCTAAGTTAATAAATTTATAGAAATACTTAATTTACCTTTTAGGTGGGAAATTATATACTTTTTAATTTTGTATATGAAATGTTTTTTGTTTCATCCCATTATTCGGGTGCTACTTAAAGTACATTTAAAGACCTCCCCCTGGCTCACCTTTCACCGACGGGGACTTTTAGTATGCCTTTCAGTATACTTCCCCTTATACCTCTGCACAATTTTAAAACTACACAATTTTTCCTTGTCCGTGCTTTCTAACTTTATTGCCTGCACTATTTTGAAGACAACAGAGCTGTTGTATCGCAAAAAAAAAAAATATATATATATATAAATTAAACCTACTTTACAATTGTAAGACAGGTTGCAAATTAACATATCAAATTTTCAAAATGAGATTGAACAAAAACAAATTAAAAATTCAGATTAAACATCATTTTTATTTAACAATATTAAAATGCAAGAACATTTATTGAAAATGATTGCAACAAAACGTGCGTACGTAACAAAATAAATTTAGACATTACTAAATTGTTTACACTTGAATCTATCAATCCTCAAGTTTTTTAAGATATGACTAGAGTATACAGTTTTTCAAAGATTTAGGTTACACACCTTTAACATTAAAAAGAAAGTCTCGCATTGAGTGACGGGACTGATCACACCGTGTATATGAGAAAATACACAAAGCTTAAAGGCGAAATCAATGCCAATAACAATCAACTTTAGCTCGTAAGCAGATTTAAATTACAATCATAACAGAGCAAAACTACAGCTTTAAGCATTATGCCATGCAACTGTCATAAACAAGCGGTACCACAATTGACATGCGTAGTATACTAAATAAGTTAACGCAGCATTGCAGGATCAACGAACAAATAGTCCAAAAAGATATGCAAATCAGAAATTACCAAACCACACTAATCAATTGCAGCAAACACTAACCGTAAATTATGAGCAATAAATACACAAACTTTAAATCAACAATAAGTACAATAAACAAACTATCAATTATTTGAGTGGTAAATTGGTGAAGTTACATACTGAATTGAATACAATCCTGTTATTAATCAAAGTCAAACTGGATTCGTTTTCAATTAAACGTATAACTACGTGAAATGCTGCAATCGTCCTCAATTGGCAAAACTAAGCAAAGCACGCACAAAATAGTCTCCACGAGACTACCAAAGGTTAAATTAAGAATACCCGCCAACGCGGTGCACAAAATCTCAAACACGAACAATACGAAACAAACGGCCGATCGATACATTAAGACTATTAAACTCTAAACCCGAAAAGAATTTCCATAGACGGCCTCCGAAAGAGAAAATTTTGAAAACAGAAAAAAGACAAATACTTTTAAAAACTAACACAATGACGACAGCCGCCTTGCCGACATGGGGAACGAGTTCCCAAAACCTAAAACGACAAATGGAGCTATACACTTACATGAATTCCATAGCAGTCCAAGAAGAAGAGTGAAGCTAAAAGCTCACGAGAGCACACACCACGGCTTGGCCAGAGCCTAATGACGTACACGCATGCGCGAGGAAGAGTAGAAGGGGTGCAAAGAGAAAGTACAGAGCTAACGTAGAAACAAAGAGGTCGCGTTCCGAGCCGATGAAAGTTCAAATAAAGTCCGCTGCGCGCCGCCGTCGCCACCACTGGAACCAGTATGGTTCAAAATAAACATAAATAATTTTTGAAAAATGTTAGAAAAGTACATTTGCGGATACAATATTTCACCATAGTTTCACTTCTGAAAAATGTCATTCATTCTGAACAGACAGATGACTGGAATTGACATGTGAATTGTGTGACAGAAATAATACCATTTTGTTGTGTCTGTGGTGATTTTACTTATGCTGAATAATGTCATACCTACCTGCAAGACATGGTCGATACGAAATCAAAAGTGGATCTTACAGAATGCTGAAAATTTCTCCACAGGAAGTCTCTTCACGAATCGACGATCGGAAAAGTGTTGGGAAGGAGTGTGGAGTGACATGACTATTGAACAGACACTAATGAAGACTATGGATAGCATAGGCGTTTTAACACATGGTTGAGGAATGACCAAAGGTGGGATGTTAAATTTATTCTATCTGTGCCCAAAACGAATATTGTTTGTGATGCTGTAGAAGTGTCCTCTCATACTTCATGTAGAGTAAACCTACTCTAATTCGTGATACTAAGGCTTTGAACTCCAGACTAAGGAATATGTTAAACATTGTGTTTGTGATCTTATATTCAATATATTGGTCACGTATTGCTGATGTTACACATGCCAGCTCTGTGATGGTAACCTAGGCGTACAGATCCTTCCCAATGTTTGAAGCCCGCAAAGTTGTTTATCACGATGTTAAGGTATATCACGATATATGGTCAGTTTTCCCTATGTCATATGATTAGCACATTGAAATGATAAACTCTCGTATGGGAAGAGATAACGAAGATGATGTCAATATTTTTTATTATTTGTGCTTTCATTCTTCATTTCCAGAAACAAAGCTTTTGATGTCTGTAACATTGTCGGGGAAAAAAGTGTTAAATGTTACAAATCCTTATAAGTCAGCAAAGAAGTGGAGTCGAAAGTCGTCGGGAAGACTTCGAATGACTTAAAACTTGAGATGCAGTTACCTTGTTTTGTTATTATCTACAATGACGTCTGCTGTGAAAACTAGGGATACAATTGTGCCAGTTATTCACCTTTTGTTGTTCCATTGGATTTCAGTTTTGGGAACACGACAGTCAGAGTACAACTGTACCTTACGTTGAGCTCTAACCACTCCCTTCCTGCCTCCGTAGCGTTGTCAGTTAGGCGTGAGAGGTCCTGGGTTCGAATCCCGGTCCGGGCATATATGTTGTGTTGGCCCTTCACCTCATATCATCCTCACAGACTCTTAAGACCTCGTTGTTAAAGGTTCGTAAAACCCTCTCACTTCACCTCGCCATTCCTTCTTTCCATGTTTTATGGATGTGGCATGCACATGGTTGAGAAATATATTCTTTATGATTAATTCAAACATGTAAGTGATGATGTAACATTTAATGGGAAAACTGGTGTTAGAATCCATTACCATTGTCAATAAGGGTTTTCGCTACACCGTGTAACCTGAATTCAGGGCGTAATATACAGTGATATATGAGCACGTTACATCTCGTACGTAAAAAAAAACTATGGCTCAAGAATTGTTGTGATGTTTGATGACCACAGTTAGACTGGAACAAGTTTAAAGGAAGCAGAAAGCCAAAGAAAATATGTAGTACAGTAACCTACTGATGTTATTGCCAGTAAATATTTAGCTGCTTGAATTAACCACGAAAAAATCCTGGCAAATGTTAAAACAAGGCCTGCCTTATTTCATTATTGACTTCTAAGATAATTGAGGAGGGCATTGAAATAAAAGTAGTGAAATATGATGCTGACACGTTAATAACACAAACAGCAGTAGAAATAGCAAGTTGTATGCCAACTATACAAGAAGTTGTGGTCGGAGAAGACACTGATTTACTGGTTTTGATGGCAACCCTTATACCACATCAATGTACATAGCCTGGAAAACAGAACGTAGAGACTAAGATTTATTCAACAAAGCACCTGCAATTATAAGGACGTTCACGTTTTCGCATACTCTTTCTTCAATGGTTCAGTGGATGCAACTCTACATCTTCTCTCTTCAATAAGGGTAAACTGCACATTTTCATGTTGGTAAATGAACACAAGGACGTCAAAGATGTCGTTCAGTTTCCAATGGTCCATACTCATCACATGTAGAAGTTGATGAATCAGGCTGTCATAGCAGTGTATGGAGCTCCAAACATATGCATTCAATTGAATAAATTGCAAAAATGTTTTCTAGGGAACTATGCCACAGAATTAAATAAGCAGTAACTGAAGTGATGTGACGCGATTTCTAGCTAATTCGTTTTTCTTTTTGATTGGAATGTGTTGGAGTTCGAAGATGTTTTGTAGTCCCTACTAACAAATTGATAATTTGTGAGGTAATTGCCACGTAAATAACGTCGTTAATTTTAAATATGTAAACGAGATACAAATAAATTAGAGATTTCTGATAACTTAAAATTTTGTATAAACTAATGTCTCAAATTCCTCATGGCTGGCAAAGTTTGTAGGAAAACAACTGTTAAAAACGTCCCTATACAGATTCTGAAAGAGTCAGTTGATATCTTATATCGATTCTCAAATAGTCTCGTTTAGTTAATATACGAACTAATTATTGTGTCTTAGGCAGTACACGTGGTTACATAAACCAATGACTGTAAACGACGCGACATTGTTTATATTCCTGTACGCCCTGTGAGCTGGGAGCTTATTCTGAGTTTCGTGGTTACGAAGAAAAAGTCGGTATGAAGCAACTGTGCAGCGGCCTACTGAAAAAGTCGTTTCCCTTCCAGTCAACCAAATTCATGTTCAGTGTTTTAGTTGGTATGAGGGCCAGCATGTTCGGGTATCTTCGGCCGTAACGACATTTTCAAGCAGCGTGCCAAGATGGCGGACACTGCAACATTCAGTTGTATGTGACCGTTTTCCTTAATGTTAGGAGTTTTAATGAAGTTGTGCAAGTGTCAAATGATAGATTATATTAATGTCGATAACTTAAAAAACATTTCCTCAGCTCAGACAGGCAATAATACGTAATTAAACGTTTTCCGTTTATTCACCGAAGCATTCTTCTCGTACTTTCTTTTTGGACTCTTTCTCATCGCATAGCGGTACCGGAGTGGTCTAGCGCGAGTGCTTGATTTTAGCTGTAGTAGGATTTGTGGTTCAAATCTCGATCGATTCTTTCCTTTATTTAAAGTGGTTTTATATGATGTGTTATAGTCGTACGTGACTTATGCTTTTGTAATAAATTGTTTATTTCATTTATAATTTTTGTTTCACTTAATTTACTGCAGTTATACAATCTGACAGAATGGAGTGGATTGCTAACAAACATAAATATTTTAGTACATAATAATTATAAAACCTGTACAAAAAGCGTCTTAGATAGTATAATTTTTTATTGAGTTGATTAAATGTTCAAAGCTTAGTCTACTGTATCTATTTACGAAGATGTGCATTTTCAGTTTTTATTTTTCAGTTTTTTTTAATTGTGGGAAAATAAGTGTAGTTACTTCCTAACTTCAGACATGTGCAAGTGTTTCTAACAGGCTCTATTCATAGGAGAAAAAAATGTGTGCGTGTTTATTGTTATTATTGTTGTGTTTGTGGGGTGCAGGTGCGTTTTTGTAGGCTCTTCTCTTCATTGTTTTAAGTGATTACACTTTAGTTAATCGCTTAAAAACCGTAACTAGAACTTTGGTATATGCCCCCAAGTTCTGATAAATGTGAAATATGCGGTAAACCGTTGTATGGTAAGCAAAAACGTATTTATTGTGAGGCCAGCTGTGGTGTGCGTGTGCGTGTGCATGCAACATGTGTTAAACCTTAAGATACAACAACTGAAGCCACCTACCTGTGCAACAACTGTGAACAACGGGATACGACAGACACCACCATGTTTTCGCCTAAAAAAAACAGCGAACCGATTTCATTGGTACTAACAGATGGTTCTTCCAAAAGATCCTTTCAGCATTATCGTCCCTTGGTGATAATGTCAAAAATATGTTTGCTTCCCTGAGCGATAAAATTGACTCACTCACGAACCAGGTAACAGAACTTAAAGAAGAAAATTCTCTTTTGAAATCTCTGCTGGTCTCCGAGCTTCAAGAACCCTCAAATCGTTACGGGATTTTCATAACCTCACTTGTACCGACGTGAATGTTGTCCCAGACGGAAAGGAAACTGAAGCTACTACGAGCAATATATCTCCTTCCACCAAGAGCATTAAATATAGTGATAAAGTTAAAGGCTCCACGTCGCAGCAACTAAAACTAATACAAACAACAAAAATAAACTGATTGATGTTGACTCACTTTCGAAATCCGAACGCCATATGGATAACAATGGCGAGACAACTGATGACGCGGAAGGATTCATCGAATACCACAGGCGGCGACACTTGCGGACCCAAGAGGCAACCGACAAGAAACAAGTGAATGACAAACAAAATTCCAAGAAATCTAAACTTGGCGTACGCAACACAGCTTCATTAAAAACTGTTGCTAAACAAGTGAGGCCTAGGATGAAGGCTTTATTTATATCGCGCTTTGCTGCTGACGTCACTGAGGACGAAGTGGTAAACTATATAAACACTGAAATAAAATTGAAAAATTTGAAAGTGGCCAAATTAAAAACAAAATATGACTCTTACTCTTCTTTCCATGTTGCGGTTGGGAATCTGAGTTCGACCGTATTTATAACACTGTTTTTTGGCCCCCTGGCTGCCTTATAAGCCCTTTTTATGGTAAACTGCAGGAGTCTCAGCTTTTCTCCCAGGCGAGTGCTACTTCTGACCCTGATGTTAATTTAAATCAGGCGGCTGGAGGTGCCTCTTCTTAATTCACCTCTTTATTATCTATGCAGGCATGTTTAAAATATATTCAACTTTACTATCAAAATTTAAGGTGTCTACGAATAAAAAGCCAACAATTTGAGGAAAATCGTTTAATGTCTAATTATCATATTATATGCTTAACTGAAACTTGGCTAAATTCTAATTGTGTTAACTCCCACTACTTTCCGAGCTATTACAATGTTTTTCGATGTGGTAGAAAATATGACGATATTGTTACTAGGGGAGGAGGTGTGCTGATTGCTATTTACTCCCTTTTTTTATCCCCTAGCTGTCTTAAAACCTGAGTTTCAAATCAATAACCTTGATGCTGTTTGGCTAGAACTTACTATTAGTAAAATAATAATTCTCATTGGTAATATATATTTTCCTCCTCAACTTGCTGTTCAGGAGTTTAAAAGCTGTTTAGATACTCTAGAATCCAAACTCTCAATTTATCCTCATCATGTTATTGTTGTTGGTGATTTCAATATACCAGGGATTGACTGGAAAAATCATCACGCCCAAAATATTAAACATTATTACAATAAACAAAAAGGACTACTGCTATTAGAAAATATTAACTCACTTAATCTTACACAATTGATAAGTCTCTCTTAGATCTAGTCTTCTCTAATAGTTACATTACTGAAGTTTCCTGGTCTCCTGATCCCTTGGTTAGTGAAGATGAATATCATCCTGCAATTGTATGCTCCTATCAGCTTGAAGTTTCACAACTGACATATAATAACACTTACTTTTCCTCTCGAGATTACCGCAACGGTGACTAACTCTCATTGTATTACGCCCTAAAATATTTGATTGGAGTCCTATCTTTAATATGAATAATGTTAACCTCATGGTTGAATATTTGGCTAATAACACTTTAAAAATTATTGATACTTTCATACCGTTAGCCTTGATATCTAATAGAAAATACCCTGTTTGATTTTCCTCTACTCTTATTAAGCTTATTAAGAAAAAAGATAATCTTTACAGAAAGTATAAAAATCAAAAGAATGAACAAAATTATTCAAACTTCTCTGCACAGCGCAAATTGGTGAAGAACAAAATTAGAGCTGATAAAAGGATTTGGCTTCTTGAAATAAACAACAACATTAAACGTAATCCTAAACAATTTTGGAAGTATGTAAAACTGATGAAAGATGGTCACCACCCTAATTTAACCATTCTCAATAACGGTAATTTAATACAAGATCTAAGTGAAGTAGCTAACCTGTTTGGTCAACATTTTGCCGAGATCTATGAAAAACCTTTTCAAACGTCCAACATACATTTCTCCTCTGATTCTAATACTCACTTACCTATCCCTACAGTCAACAATAGTTTAGTACTTTGGTCTATCAAAAATCTTAAAACTAGTAAATCTTCAGGACCTGTTGGTATCCCTAATTTTATAATTAAAGCCTGTGCTGAAATCTTTGCCCCCATATTAACTAAGGTCATTAACACAAGTTTGTCTTGTGGTATTTTTCCTAACATGTGGAAACAGGCTAACGTAGTTCCTGTTTTAAAAAGGAGATAAACATAATTTAAATAACTACAGGCCTATTTCGCTTCTTTGTACATTTTCTAAAGTAATGGCTAACATAATACACAAACATATTAATTTTCATTATAAGAATATAATATCCAATTGTCAACATGGTTTTCAGTATAAAAGAAATACTACAACTAATTTATTTGAATACATTAATGAAATTTATAGTGCTGTCATATCGAGAGGTCAATATGATGCAATATATTTTGATCTAAAAAAAGCCTTTGATACTTGTCAACATTCCATCA
>PNEQ01044211.1:0-15767 GCA_003012365.1 Medauroidea extradentata | reverse complement strand
TTTGTCTTCAAAACACTAAATTTTTGTTAATTAAAACAGGCTTAAATTTTCAAACTGGATTTTGATTTATTGAATTTAATCTACACCTTGTGTTGCTTGTTTTGGTTTTGTTTTGTTTCTGTGGGTCCTTTTGGAGTTGGTGAATTCGTGGCAAGGTTGGCACCCTTGGTAAGGAGTGAGGAGGTAAGGTACCTACACCGAGGCTTTGTCACTGTGTCAAAATTTGTACACCATTATATACACCTATCACACTTTCACAAGACACAAATACAATTAAAAAAAACAACCAAAAAAAACATCGCACAGTAGATAAGAGACTTTGGAAATGGACTGCTAAGTTACCTCCTCGTAAATGATATGTATTAACTTAACTTTACACTACTTTCCTATATTAAAGTAGCTGTTATCTTTATATACAAGGCTTTACTTATTAACACTATAGCAAAAATAACTCCCGTACGTAATTTACATATAAATGTTCGGTAGAACTTTATACTATTTAGTAGCAAAGTGATAGTGTTTTAATGCGTAAGCTACAGTCAGTTTTGTGTGCATATTTGTTAGGTGCTGGCGTAGCTTAGTTTCATTGTCAACACATATTGATTTAGACCTAGTGGAAACAATACCCTATTTTCTAAAATGACTCGTCACTGAGAATGAGCTGTGTACAGTTGAAAATGTATGTGTGACAGGTGAATTTGAAAGGTGACATTACATAATTTGCGGATGCTGGCAAGGAATAGACAAGTTATGGCAGTTTAAAATCAATGTTTACTCGTGTACTCGTACATTCTCTATACAATCGTTTGAACGAATATGTTTGATATTCGTACATGCTCTAGAATGTAGTCGGATGGTTTTCCACGAGCCGGGGCCAGAGAAGAAGATGACTACTATACAATACCTAACAGTACTCTGAAACAGCCATGACAATGTTAGTTCCTCGCAAGACGTTCCTGCATCAGTACGTCATGAGTACACTGTAAAAAATTCTAAATAGTATTGGAAGTTTTTAATCCATGTATAGTATGCGGATAGCGCAACGAACTTTTCGTGAAAAGAATTTAGCCCAAGTTTGTTTCAGTGCCCTACATGTGCAGCTCTGCCCCGTGGCTATTGGCAGCGTGTCTGTGTGAAGTGACGTCTCTCATGACACTGAGCCAATCACAATATGGTTACAGCAACACCACACGTCTGTGATTGGCTGGTAGAACCTCAAGACATGTGAGTTAAAACAGCCAATCACTGGCCATGAAGCAGAACATGCATATGACGACATGAGACACTGAAACAAACTGGGGCAACATTATTTTCGCGGAAAGTGCATGGCCCTAAGTTACCGTGCTTCATCTTGTAAACAAAGCAAATTATCAGCTTTGGTAACGTACAAACCTGGTAATGCCAGTCTACATATCAGTTTTCTGCAAAATATATGGGAACTTCACCTCTGACGTACGGCAGAGGTGTCAACTGCTACAAATAATCTGTATTTTATACGAATAACAATGGTTTACTACAGAAGTACGGATTTTGTTGATAAACTACGGATTTATTATCTTTCGCCCGACTGTAAATAAACCGGCATTACATACTATGGGAAACAATTTTACGGCACCTACATTTTTAACATTCTTGTTTCCTGGTGTGTAGAGACCTGAAAAATTTGCTCAAGCTATATCTTACAGATATGTAAGTTCGTATCACTTTCAGAAATTATCCTACAATTAGGGCCATGAACTTTGCGCGAAAAATAATTTTGCCTCAGCTTGTTTCTGTGTACATCTGCATATTCTGCTTCAAGGTCAGTGATTGTATGTTTGAACTGTCACATGTCTTGAGGTTCTACCAGCCAATCACAGACGTGTGGTGTTGCTGTAACGTTATTGTGATTGGCTCCGTGTACTGAGAGACGTCACTTCACATAGATGCTCTGCCAATAACCATGCAGCATGGCTGCAGATGTGTATGTAAGGCACTGAAACATACTGGGGCTAAATTCTTTTCGCGAAAGGTTCGTGTCCCTACCTATAGTTATTTGAAATGTTCTTGAAGAACGGTGAATCAATAATATTAAAAAAAACTAAATGCAGACCCGATCACGTGGTTACCATTGTGTCAGTGAACAGCCAATGAACAGTTGATCTCTACTTGAGTACACATGTATACTCCAGGTCAGCGAACACGGGCATTTTTACTGTATCTGCCTTCAAACTAACATACTCTTTGCACTGTACATATTCTCTGTTTATTAGTACTGTGACGGGACATTTACACATTATAACAAATTGTGGTAATGATTTCTGAAGAAACGCGATTACGTCATTGTGTGTGTATGTGTGTGTATGAGATAGAGGGAGAGACAAAGGGTATGTGTGTGTGTGTGAACTGGGCTAAAACGTATCAGTCTTGTGTGTATGTGCACATATGTATATATGTGTGTGTGCGCGCACACACATACAGGGTGCCAGTGGAATAAACAACTAGCAATATTCTTGCCACAAGACCATACGTGCCATTCTGGCATTGACATACAGAGTTCAACCCAACATTTTGCGGAAAGTGAAAAAATTATATAGTTAAGACTTCACTTATGTTTTCAGTAATAACCCGCAAAAGGTCTCATACATGTTACTACACGCGTAAATGATATAATTATTTCAAAATTCACTTTTTATTTTCAAGAAGAGCATTCAACATAAATTCCGCACAGTCGTACATTCCACGCAAAATTCCACGTATTTTGTGGAACTCCACACTCTTTGGCAACACTGCACAAGACTAACACAGATTTTGCCGAGTTTAGTTGACAGTTGTATCGTTTGAGACTAAAATTATTATTATTTCCTCCCGCTCAGCAATAGTTTTGACAGTGTGTTTGTGTGTGGGTGCAGAGATGACTGCAACTTCATGGGGTCTCGTCACTCACTGACCAACCACGGATATATGCCCTAGTCAGCTGGCCAGCCTCAGCTCACGAGCCCCTAGCACAGAACAGACAAGCACACAGAAGCCAACCTGGTGTCGTTTCTCCTGATCTTGCAAGGTAACTGCGTTTATAACAACTAATAATAAAATTAAAACATTGAAAGAACTGTGCAATGGGAGTGCTTGACTGGATTCAGTTTCTTGGACGTACTCCATTTTATTTGTTATTATTTTCATTTATTATCTGTTTGTTCCTTGCTTTTATTTGACCCGATTCCATTTTGGGATTTCATGTTTTGTGTGTATCTTGCTGACTAAAGCATACTCTGCATATTTTATGGTTTTCTTTTACTTATTTATTTGTTTAGTTTTCTTTGACAGTCATTCAATTTGCAATGGAGTACGTCCAAGAAACTGAATCCAGTCAAAATAAAACCAATTGTTTTTGTGTATCACTTTCTTTATACTATCTAATAAGTTCAAAATGATTTATCCTATGAAAATACTTATAAGATTTAAAACGTAGAACATTGGGTGGATGCTGTAGATACTTGATGCACGAATAGTTCATATAAGTCACTAACCGTTTTATTGCACTGTAAATGATATAAATTGTTGTGTGAGTTTTCTTAACGGCAGCTACTCTCAACGCTACTTACTACTATCTTTTGCATGCGCCCCAAGTTTTTAGATTTAAATCATACAAGTATTTTCATATGAGAAATTATTTTGTACTTAAAAGTCCGTTTAAAAACGTGTTTTATCAATGACTTGTTTTTATTTTATGTAATTTTCTGCTTTTTAGTCTTGTGGGTGTAAAATTTAGTAGTCGTATGTTTTAGAAACGTAATATATCAAACAAAAGAAAACTTTTATAATTTTTTTACATAATCGTTTCATCTTATGATGCATTGTCATCCAGTTCTGAGCCATGTTTAAAAGTTTCGAATCTTTAGTTCATTGTTACCCTAGTTCATTGTTACCTTCTTCATTGTTTCCCTAATTCATTGTTACCGAACAGACGAACAAGCAAACAGACAAGAAAGCTAGTTAGTAAAAACATGTGAAAGTAAATATTTGAAGTTGTTTAGCTGGCGATGAAATAAATCTTACTTTATAGAAATTAAAAGTGTAAACGGCGTTAACTTACTGTTAATCTGTTTTAATTTTAAAAAGTTTTCTTTGGTGGCAAAATTGTTTTATTTGCAGCCAAAAATATTTTATTAAAGTAAAGTTTGCCATTAATATACTACAACCAAATTAATCATAATAATTACGGCTTAGTTATTTTTATGTAGACAAAATTTTTTTTTTCAATAAATAAAAATTGCCATTCATGTCCTGCAGCGAACTATACCATAATGATAATTGCTGATTTATTTTAACATATCACGACATTTTGTTACTGTTATTATTAATATACAACAAAACTTCCTTAAGGAATTGTGAGAAAAACTATTTGCCGTGATTCACATTTACACAAATACTGATGTTACCGAACCAACATTTGTGTTGTGTCAAAGAAAGGTAAATGTTGCTAGAGTGCGCCTGGATGCTGACAGAGAATGTCTGTTTCAACACGACTTTTAGTTTCCAGCCCCGCTGTCTCAGAAGAGAATAATTTTATACCGTAGTTCAGGAACTAATCAACCAATGCATTTTTGATTTGCGCACTGTTTAAACATAAAATTATGATTGAATACGTTAATTAGTTACTGAAATATGCCGTTAAATGTTTCCTTATTTATGTATTTCTCTCTTACAAAATGGTGGGCATGTATTAACGAATTGTCCAAAAATCCAAGCTTGGATAATGAAGCGTGAAATAAATATATATAATTAAATTGCTGAAGTGTTCTCCTAGATATAATAATATAAAATATCCATTTATTAACTTCATGGTATTTTTAAAAACGGCAGACATCTAACAAATAGACATATTGCCTTCCAAATTCAAAGCTTAGATTGCGAACTATCAGAATTTAAAATTCAGTTTAGTTACTCTGAAAGAAAAATTTTGTAGGAAAAATTCCCTGCAAAATTGTTTTGTAGTAATCAGAAAATAATTTTGTGATGGCCACAATGTTACAGTGGTGTTAGCAAACGTTTTTGTAGAGACCACAAAATAAATTTTGCAGGGTAAATACCCACAAAGTATTTTGTAGCCGACACAAAACATTTTTTTTCCATGTACGGGGGAGTAAAATGGTTCACTATATATTATGCGGCCATTGCCGAAATTATTGTTCGATTTGCAAGCATGATATGCGTCCTTTTCGAGATATTTCTCTTTTTGACTTTTGTCGGCTTCGTCAGCAGATACTCAATTAAAGTTTTTATGACAAGCATTATTTTTAAAAAAAATCACTTTTTTTTCTGAAAAGAATATAACCATGCCATAAAATACAACTTAATAAATAAATAAATTAGTGACTACTTAAGGTTTATAAAATTGAGGAAAATAAATAGAATCAAGATGGCGAGGACTGATACTCTGTAAGGAGTCGAGATTCTGACATCTTTATTCCACTGAGTTATTCGTAACTAATTGTTTATATTTATCTTACAAAATCGAATTATTGTTGATAAGAATGACATTCACGCGAGGCTTATGCATTACTGAATTACGTAATAACGTAACTACGCGTTGAATAATGATCTTGGTGATGTCTGAACTTACTTGAAGAAAAATGTGTTATTTTTGAGTTAAGGATGTATGTTGAAAAGGGGCCTGAACTTTAAAACTACTCCCTTCTGATGTGTGGCTGTAATTCATTGGCAGTGAGATATGCTTTAGCCAATACATATTTTAATAATTGCACCACAAAAGTAAATTATTGAAGAATGCAAACAAATTCAAGATGTTGTAAATATGCACGCCGTGAGCTTGCCACTTATAATGTGGAACGTGACTCGTTAGTTGTCACGACATGTAGCCCGCTGAGATCCAACCTAAAGTATTTAATTACAATTGCTGTCGAGCCGGCGTGAAAATGTGCTGCACGCGAGCGATAAAGTGACGCGAGGAGAGAATGCTCGCATTGAATGTGAACGTGCTATAACTCAGAGCGGCGCGTGTTAATTAACAAACACGCCCACGAGGTTAATCATCGGAACGCCAGGGCGCCTGGAGTAGAAGGAGTTGCCTTGTGTAACAATTTGTGGAGGACGTTAATGAGGATTATTTCAGAAGTGGGAGTGTTCCTAACTCTTGGCATTATCTGCGAGTGTAATGACGTCCCCTGCTATGTTCCCTGGTGTGTTCTTGTAGGCGTGTTGGCTGGCACATTGTGATGAAGTACTCGTGAGTGAGTGTCTATATAGTCTACTGCTTGTAGCAACTAGTCACCCATGACTTTACCCAGAACACTGCTATATGCACTTACTTCAATGACTTACGTGTGTACATGCAGCTGTGCTTCATTGTTATAGGCACTTTCTCAATTCAGTGTACCAACCAGAACTTCGTGGTCAGTGATAGGAGCCTTGGTATTCTACCGGCAAATCACAGACGTGTGGTGTTGCAGGAACGTTATTGTAATTGGCTCAGTCAAATGAGATACGGCTCTTCACATAGACAGGCTGTCAATAACCATGAAGCAGGATAGCAGATTTGCACACAGGGCACTGAAACAAACTGGGGCAAAATTATTTTTAGCGAAAATCTGAGGTCCGTACCCATAGGCCATATGCAATTTAGCCGAAAATAGCCACATTGCTGTAACCTGTACAATGCACTTTACACTGGGCATGTTTACTGTAAATAAATTCATTTCGCAGACTAGTCCAACACTGTTTGAACGTCGCATAGTTAGGGAAAGGAATATTTTGCTAGTTTAATAACCTGCATTTTATAATCCACTGTCCTGTGTATAGTGAAGCCCATGCTATTTGTCTATTAGCTTCTTCTTACTGCAACAACAGACAATAAACTAATATACGGAGCATGAGTGTATATAGGACAGTGGATTCTAGCAAGGGTCATCAAACTTGCAAAATTTCCCTTTCCCTACTTATAATTGATAGGGACTGGAAAATTTTGTGAATATATTGTACTATGCATACTCAAGTCCCATCTATTCGTTCATTGACTACTGTTCCACTGAGTAGCAGCTAGTGGACAAATAGTCGGGGCTTGAGAAGGCATAGTACAATGGATTCTAGCCCAGAGGTAATTGAATTCGCGAAATTTTCCAATCCCTAATAATTGACCATTTTACTTCAATTTGTAATGCATAGCTCTGGAATGAATCCATAAAGTCAGGAATGTATATCTTCAGTGCGCCTTCATATTTAATAAGTAGAGACCTGAAAAATTTCGCGTTTTCTTTTAGGCACAAGCTGGAGTTCAAGCAAATATGTGTATTTATCATGTTCACACTTCCTGGAAGTAGGTATGCCAATAATAAAGACAGTAGCTGATTGCAGGTCCATTTGACTGTGTCAGCGAGCAGCTAATAAACAGCTGCTATCACATACAGTGCACATATATTCTTGGAGGCTAGCCTACATATCAGTGAACACGTGAATATTTCCTGTCTCTATCAATAAGTGACGTCACTAATGTGTACAGCAGTTTGCATTGTTGTGACATTTCTGCTCACCTCGCAAGTGCACTTCTTACTGCTTATTGTGTAAACACATTCACAGGGCAACCATGTTCCACAGTTCACAAAGCAAGATATGTCGCGTAGTGTTTAAACACACGACACCTTCTGGAGTTCCCGGGTACTATTCCTTGTTCGGTTATCCTCATATTGAGATCTCGTGTATATTACCAAGTCACTCCAGGTGAAGGCATAGATGGTTCCACATGTGGCCGAGTGGTGTACTGGTACTAAGTTATTCGACAACTGCTCAAGCGCACGAGAGAGCTTTGCTTAAGGCGGGCGCCTGCCCCACGCTTCAAATTCGTTGCAGAGTGTTTGTAAACAGGTTTTTTTCTACGAAAATATTCCACGTGTGTCCGTTGTGTCAACGCAAGAAAAGAATACAAACTTCAGGCAAGGTCGGAACCTCATTGTTAAGACGCCACGTTAATTAAAAACACTATTTCTTAGTCCTCCAACATGGCTAAAAACGGCCTTTTCAGACTGTCGTACTTCAAAATGTACTAACCAGATGTATGTGAAACTCTGACTGCGACCTGCACTGAACTAAGTTGTAGACTTTCCACCAATATAATTATATGGTCACCGCTTAATGTCCCATAGTAAAAATAGTTCGGCGGGAACCTTGCACGCTAGTTCAGCGCTTGATTCGTTGAGGCGACGCGGCATTTGATGCGCGCTTCAATGTCAACATTACTGCTCCGTCGCTTTTGAGCCCCTCACGCGCTGGTAGGCGGCACTCTTAACAATAACATTCAAAGATCGTTACATGTGTGCATATCCATTTTATGTTCGCCATTAATCATCAAAGGATGTTTTATAGTCCCCTAAAATGGCGGAAATGGGTGGTTTTTGCGATTCTTGTAAGTATTATAATCTTGGTGCAGAATTATTGAAGGTTATTGATGTGTACAATACATTATTAAATGTAATATTACGTCATAAAAAGGTTAGGATCAGTAGTGGATGTTGGCGAGAAGACAGTATGTGTGTGACTTGCACCTAGAGGCTAGGGTTAGGCATGTTGCGTTGTGCCGTCCTTATTGCTTCCGTACTTCCAGGCCTGGAACGAGCATAATATGTCCAGCTAGACGGCCATCTTATTACTGGCCATGTCAGTATTTCCGTCTCGTAGGATATAGCTGTAGGGTAATGAGAGGAAAAGCTTACAGCTCAAATAGTACTGGGTGCAATGCACTCTGCAGTGTATACAATTATACTACGAATGTTTGTAAACTACAGACGGAATGTTTGAAGGACATGCGAGGTTGTCTGGACCCCGAGGGTTCTCAGCTGTACGTGGGAGGAACTGCAGGTGCCAGCTGTATCGAATCAGCGTTTGGTCGGCGAGGAATGTTGCTGGAGGTGTTGCATGAGGGAGGTACTCCCAGCTGTAATTTTCGGCGAGCTGGAGATAAGTTGTGGTCCCGGGAGCCGCGCGGCAAATTACAAGTCGCTGTGCTGTGGTAGTTGATCGACCGCTATATGGGTGGCTCGGGTTGTAGCAGGGGACATAGGTGTGTGCTCACTGCGCCATTATACACATATATACACACATGTTCCTGCAACATCATGACATGCTCGTCAAATAGGCTGCAAGGCAGAGGGCTTGCCTAACAAGCGTGCAGAGACGTTCTTTAAATGACAATCACTTTTCAGATATGTAAATTATTCTTGGACCAATTTTGATGACATCATTTAAATAATTAAATGTCATTTCCTGAATGGACCGGTAGTTTTACGAAAATATACATCTTTCAATGCCTTCCTTCGTGGTTACCAATTGTGCGTCATTGTGTAAGCAAATACATTATATTACGATTACGGACACTTCTGTTCTTAGTATAATGAAGACTGGAAATCATCCACCTAGTGAGAAATTATTGAAACTATTGCGTAGAATTAAATGTGAGTACTGTTCTTTGCGGAACTAAATATGTAAATGTTGTGGGTATCAAACAGATATGAAACAGTGTGGTAAAAGTGGTTAGTTCCAAACATTTTTAGTAAAAAAAAATTCTATTATTTATAAAGAGTGTACGGTATTGGAATATAAGGTGTTCGGTGTAGGTACGTGACTTATTTAATTGTGCCAATCAGAGCAAAGTTACCGCACGTCTGTGATTGGCGAGCAGAATCCCAAGAAACTGAGTCAGAGAGCTGACAATGTCATATCACTGGTCATGAAGCCGAGCTGCAGATGATCACGTAAGACACTGAATACCGCTGACCCATGCATATATGTTAACTCTTATTTAAAAAAAAGAATACGCTTATATTTTGTGTCAAATTTGGTATTTATTTTAAGCTTACATTATTTTTATAATTTCGTTTTTAAAAATAATAAATTGACTAATTTTCTAGCTTGACAATATTCTTCCAGAAATCTCACGTAAAAAATGTATTTTATTTGAAATAGACGTATAAAAAATGGGCAGTTTAAACACATATTTTCTTGGAGCCCTGACGAGAATAAGAACCGTTATTTAAATGTCAAATTGTATATTATTTGGGACTCAGCTATGTTTCACGATATCGCTTTCGAAACAAAACCATTTTCCAATCTCGGATAATATTGTTCTAAACATGAATATGGGGGGGGGGGGGTAGTATGTTTCCAAGATTTTATTTTTGCTCGAAAATATTTATTCGCTCACAATTTTGTTTAGGATATCGAAGAATCAACCTGTGGGTAACACATACGTGGACAGGAAGTCAGTTTTAGTATGTTTGTTTGACAGAAGCCGAGCCAAGCCTAATACAGTGTTGTATGTAAATAATTAGGGCTCTTTACGTCGCGTCTACAACGAAGCCATTCGAGACGGAGCATTCAATCCATCGTTAGCCTGAGCGAATTCTTATAACCTCGTCAAACTGAAGCCAGGGTAGCCGGACAGAATATACGCCTTACGATCAGTGAATGGGTTTGAAACAGGAGGTTTATGACAAACTGAATCATTATTCTCAACGTACACCAGCAAAAAAACTAAGCTAAAAAAAAATTAAAACTTTATTAAAGGTAACACAATGAAGCAGAAAGTATCTTACGTCACATTGTTTTACTAAAACATTCGTGTTTTATGCATCATCAGTTTTTACTGTTTGACTGCATAACAATAACAATAATAACAATAGAATAACCTGATCTTGGGGGAAAGAATTTCGAACTAATTTGTTTCAGTGCTTTACGTGCACATCTACAGCTCTATGTTTTCAACTGTCAGCGTCTTATGAATCTGTCCGCCAATCACAGACGTGTGTTGTCACTGATACCTTGTTCTGATTGTGCTCAGTCAAATAATGACTCCTCTACACAAAGACACGATGCTAATAACCATGTAGTACAGCTGCAGAAGTTCTTATCAAGGCAATCTGCGTGCTACGAAAATTGTAACCGTGAAAATCACACATTCCTAGAAAGTTTATACTTTCGCGAGACATTACTAACGGGGTTTTTTTAAAATCATATAGGGCATTACCTAAAAATATATATTTAGATAACGATTTATATAAAAGAGTTCTTAAAATAGTTCCACTAAGAATCAGTCTATGTTAGCATTAATTCCCCACCATACTAGCTGCACAGTTAGTATTTTAGATTTTACTAAGACTGGTCACTGTCAAATATGACGCCTTCACAGTTGCATTATTTAAATTATCAAAATAAAATATTTGACATAGGGCTTATAGGTAGGGCAGTTAGTTTGGTGTTGAATAAAAGTACTGAAGAACGAGGTTTCCATGTTTTAGAAGCAAGTTGTGTGATTATATCAATCGAACCTGTGATATATATATATATATATATATATATATATATATATATATATATATATATATATATACCTAAGGTATGTAGTTGCATTGCTATTGGTACAATTAGTTTTTTAATGTAAACGTAGATGGGGGAGGGCTAGTTTTCTGACTTTATACGTTGCGAGTTTCATTTCAGTGACAAGGGTAACTTAACTCGCTGAACTGGGACGTCTATATTAATTCATTCATTATTATAATTTTTTAAAGTTTATCTTCTCATCTACAATATCAGTTACAGCCGTCGACAAATTCGCTAGGCTCTGAATAACACGCTTTATATTAAATTTCGTCGTTTTAAATTTCGACGCAGCGCAACCTTTTAAGATGTCGGGAACCAATAAAATTAACGCAGCTGGGAGGTGAAGTACTATCATAAAACTATACGCACGAACAGCTGAATGTTGCGTCACAAAAACACCAAATTTTCTTCTAATTTACCTCTCTTGCGGCTGATAAATATTTCAAGAAATATGAAATATAGCGAGCCGTGAAATAGAGTAACCGGCTCACACGATCACTGCGAGGCGTGGAAAATGCCGTTGTGATTTGTACGATACTGCATAAACCTGCCAGAGCACGTAGTTGGGATATATTTATCACACGAGCACAGAGAACACTGTCATACAGAAGCGAACCTGGAGCTCCTTTCCCACGAGCCGCGTAAATAGTCAAACCAGTACTTTGATACGCAATGTGTAAGCGATGGCCAGTGTTTGGAACAATTATAACATACGAATTCATCGGTGCAGAACGCAGTTAATGTACACTGTAAAAACAACTTTGTTACACCAAGTTGGTTTATCTTTGACCCAACTAATCGTCTTTATATCGTGTAAAGACTGCCGTTCTGTACTTGTCCTCGAGGACTTAACAAAGGATGGCCTTCATAGTTTATAAATGTGACCGCGGCAGTATCACATCTCAGATACATTATAAATAGGGATCCTGGTTTCTGCGAAAAGAATTTTGCCCCACTTTGTTTCGATGCCTTACGTGCACATCGGCAGTTCTGCTTCGTGGTCAGTGATTGGATATTTTTAATCTCACGAGCCTTGGGATTCTACCGACAAACCACAGTCGTGTGATGTTGCAGGAACGTTATTGTAATTATCTCAGACAAATGAGATACGGCTCTTCACATAGACACGCTGCCAATAACCATGAAGCATAATTGCAGATATGCACGTAAGGCACTGAAACAAACTGCGGCAAAATTATTTTCGCGATAAACAGGGGCCTGTAATTATAAACCCCGTCAACCACACAAGCCGTCAACTTATTGAATACATCAACGCAGTCGAAAACAGTTGAATGTATCCGATGTTGAAGGATACACACTTTGTAACCACAGCGGGTGTAAGTGGCTATCACCTCACCTGTCGACAGTTACTAGGAAGTTAACTACTGGAGAATAACTTGACGAGGCTGAGGTCTATCTTACCTCAGAGAGCCTATGCTCAACAGACCTGCGTCCTTCTCTTGGGAAAGGACTCGTGGTGTCGTGCCACAGATTTAAGGACAACCTTCGCCTTTCAGCCAGCATGAACACCTACGTATACTAGGGCTTATGGTTACAGCCAATTATTTTAAGCGAAACCGTTTTCGTACAAGGTAGATTTCAATCCGACACGCACGTACCAAGTTATTTTGCTGTTGCCTGTTGTCTGTAGGAGATAATGTTTCCGTGTTTGACCTGGCTTGTCTGAAGTGTGCAGCGTAGTCCTCACGGATGTCGTACAGGAAGTTGACACGTGCCAAAAATTCAACAAATCAAGAAATGAGAGCGACCTTACAGTTTTTCAGTTTGAGCGTTGTCCCAATCTTTTATGCGCGGACCTGGGATTAGAGGCCGTAAGAGGGAGTGTTAGACCATTTTATTGTAGTTTCAGTTTTTAGCCACGTATTTACTAAAATTGTGTTATCAAAATTTTCTCTTCCACAAAGCATAGGATATATTCTTGGTAAACTGCTTGACGTAAATAACAATGGAATATTTCACTAACGTGTCATGCAGAATTATAGGTCAACTTTCAAGAATTCTCTTCCAGTGATTCTGCATGACAAATTAGTGAAATATTCCGTTATTATTTATGTCAAGCAGTTTGCCAAGAATATTTCCTATGCTATGTCGAAGAGAAAATTAATACACTACAATTTGAATGAATGTTATGGCTATAAAACTGAAACTATAATAAACTTGTCTACCACTCCCTCTTAAGACGGCCGCCTTCCCAGGCCGCCAAACTGCGTGTAGAGCTTCGGCCGTCACAAGTTTATTCCAAACCTGCTCGGCGTACGTTAGTGATATCTGCTTAGGAATTAATAGCATTTAAATAACGTTCCGCATGTGTATGCCCTGTCAGCTTCTCCATTTATCTAAAAAAAATAAAAAATAAATAAAAAAAATCCACGCTGCCGAAAATTGCGAAAGTGTGTGATTTTTCACTTCTTTTTAGGAACGAAAATCTTTACACACAATCTTTTAAAAGATGTAGGCGTATATAATATGTATTTACATTTTAAATTACGTCATACAATTTAGTGTATAAGTTGCAGAGAACTGTATATGGTTGTGTGGTAGTTAACGCTACGGCATCTGACGCGCTGGTATGCAGGTGCCACTTATTACTGATTGGTCACAACACAGTAAGTAGCCAGTATACGTGTCATTGGTATATAGCGGTGAGTTCATACCAGTGCAGTCCTCGGCAACCTGTGACCTAGATGCCAACAACCCTCGAGCCGTCACTCGAGGCGAGTTATCAGGGAGAAGACAGCACACCAGTTCAGTGACATGCGCCTAAAGGCTAGGGTGTGATGAGATGCGCATGCTGAGTCATCCTTACCACTTGCTCACTTGGCTCACCCAGGCGACCACGTTAATGGACGCTGGTAGGTGTGAGGTTACGTAAACTTCGACGAGCTGAGCAGGTGACCTGGTGAATGGAGACCGTGGTCCTAACAGTGGATCTCGCCCGCCGCCAATAAAGGACATGCGATCACTGCACGCAGAACCGGTTGCATCGGCAGCTGTTGGTTGGTCCGTGTGACCAGCCCCCACACTCGTGTGTGATGTGGCAACAACGTGTCTGCATACACCCTCGACAATACCAGCCACGAGACATTCCTCTGCCGGCTATCGAGTGAGGTGGCGCAACGGTGAACAGACCATAGTCAACATCAAAAACTACGAGAAGCCATAGAATCATGAAGCATCCTGAAAACAACAGAGATTATGGATACAAACTACGTAAAACCTGGGCACCAATTCTTAATAAACCTAAGAACTCAATCCATTATGTAAGTCCATCATTGGTCAGAGCACCAGCCTATCACGACCAGGGTCGGCTGCGATTGGCTATATGAACAGTCAATCATATCCGAGGTCTCACGAAACATCTTACATATAGGGCCTCCTCAACTCTTGTCCAACAAGTGTGACCCTGAAGATGTCCACTGAAATGTACGTAACCATGGAGATGCGACTCGAGCCCGGAAGTCGAGCTAATGATCTCGCATTCGGGAGACATGATTCAACCACCAGCTCTGGCCATCCTGATACCAGCCTTCCATGGTTTCCCAAGTCGCTTCAGGTGAATGCTGGTATGGTTCCCTGACAAAGACCATTGCCGGTTCCTATCGAAGCATCTGTAGTTGTGTAGAGTTGTGTGTAAGCTCTCCAATGACCTCACTGTCGACGAGACCTAGCGCCTACTTACTAACTCACTTTGTGTATGTTAGTCGATTGTTAGAGTCATTGATTTTTGGTGAAAATAATCTCGTACCAACTTGTTTCAACACCTTATGTGCACGCCTACAACTCTGCTTCAAGGTCAGTGATTGGGTGTTTGTAACTCTCAGCGTCTTATGATTCTACTGGATATTCACAGACATGTAGTGTCGCAGTAACCTCCTTCTGATTGGCATAATCGATTGAACGACGGCTCTCCAACAAGAGACACTGACAATATCCACGAAGCTGAGTTAATAATGTGCACGAAAGGCATTGTAACAATTTGTTTGAAAATTCTTTTTACAAAAAATCAGTGTCTCTGTCCAGTGTCCATTAAATACTTCCCCAGAGAACAGCAAGTCTCACTCCAGACCAGTTGGAAGGTATCTGGTCCTCGTTATCTTGTATGGTTATAATTGTCTCAGAGATCCTCTCAAGGGTGTCATGCTTGGGATTCTATCTTGTCGTAAATTGAATTCACGAACTTTTGTGCCGTATTATATACGTCACGACTTATATAAATTAAATATTAAAATGTTTTGTCTATTTTCTCATAAGTTTAGGTTCATTTTCTTAACTTTTTTTATTTCATTGATATTATCTTGTTTACATTATACTAACAGTATTTTGGTGTCATTCAGTAATTTTATTTTACTCTGGATGTTTCTGTACATTTTATTTTTTAA
>PNEQ01044210.1:0-15767 GCA_003012365.1 Medauroidea extradentata | reverse complement strand
TCCAGATCTGTTCTTCAACGGGCTTGGTTTAAGAGGGCGTGGTACATAATTCAACGCTAAAAGCGTTAATCTATAACTGTACATTTCTTGAAGCCAATTTGCGAAAATTAAACAATAGCAACCCTAGACAATAGTTTTAGCCAACATTTTTAAACAAAATTGTTTTCAGTATTATGAGCTTCTGAGGCACAATCTTTGACGCCGAAACCTTGTGCATTTAACTGCGGCGGAAGATATCACGCGTAACGAATTAGTAATTCTGGATAAATATTTACTCATAAAGTTGGTAAATACCATTATATAGTATTGCTATTGAGTATTTTGTCCATATTGACTTCGAAAAAAGCGCACATATTAATTTATGTTTATTTATCTACCACACACTCTTAAGCTATTTTACAAGTTCTCAATTTTTCGTTATGTTTGGTAATTTTAGGTTAGGCAAACTAACAAAAACGGACAACATTATGGTAAAATAACCGAACGTAAACAGTATAAACTAACGAAAATTACGAACTTAGAAAACTAAAATTTTCTTTACATTGGATTACTTCTAACATCAACAGAAACATTTTTAATTAATAGACTATACATCTAAAATTAATAGTTTAGCATGTAATAGCAGTGCAAAAACAAAAACTTTAACAATTAATTTACATATTGTACTATCAACTCTCATGACATCACGAATTTTTATGTGGCAATAGCATTACTATAATACCCAAATTTCTGGAATTCGGTCACGTCGCTCATGGACACGAGAAAGAAGCCTAACATACTGATTTTAATACTTTACCACATAGGCTAGTACCTAACCTTAGTCAATTAATTTCAGCTCGATACATGAGACACCAGTAAATACTTCGGTTAATTTATTTGAAGTAAACTCACTACAAATAGGCTAGGAACTGATTGGCTAACCGATACGAACTTGGAAAATAATTTCATGAACAAACCACACATATTGCAGAGTTCTAACTAATAACAGGAATTTTAATAATAATTATACTATTTCTTGATATTTCTCCTACCTTATTACTACAAAACTCGAAGTATTATCAATAATATAGAAAAACGGGTCTTCCAAATACATTAAAAGATAAACAATGCAAAACCAGAACAATACAAGTAAAAGACGCAACTTTACATAAACTAACATCGAAGAGATTCTAAATATTTCACTAGAACAATCCTACATTAAATTATAATGTGATTAAATATATCTGAATAAAACCAATAATCACCTGAAAAACGCAGTTACTGTCAAATTTGGATGTATTAATAACGAAAGAATTTTGACTCAATAGTATATGGCCACCTGAAACGTTACTACAACGTTACAGCCAGACAAATAATTTCACAGTAACATTCCTGCGACATTGACAACATTTGGAACATTGACACAACGTTCCAAACAGGCTCGCAACCAAATTGAAACAATGCAACGTAGCAGCAACGTTTTTGCAACCAGGCGTGCTGTATGGGTTAGGTGTGGATTATCAGCCTTCCCTGATTTTCTTTTCGGAGAAGTACTGCAACAGTGCTGCACATGTGCCATGGAGAACTGGAAGGGGAACCTGAGCATGAAAGTGGAGAAGCTTCTCGACCACGGCCCGCCAAGGCAGGCCGAAGTATGTGACTCGCCAACATGTTACAGACAAGGCTGTCAATCGCCAGACAAACCTGACCACGACCAACACCGACTCAGAGCAATTTTCGGGACAATTAGCCGTCAAGGAAGATCAGTTACTCCGCATCCCGATCGAAGTCAACAACCAACTAACTGCTGCATTAGTTGATACTGCCGCCTGCCGTACGTTCGTCGCATCCATGCTCGTTAATCCATCACAGATCCGACCTGGACCCTGAATGCTACAGCTGGCCACCAGAGTGAAGCACAGTGCCACACAAGGCGTAACCGACCTGACGATCAGGATATGTTACCAGACGTCTCAAGTCGAAGCCTTGGTCGTGGACGGCCTACGAGAGCCCATAATAAGGGGGCAACCATGGCTGCAGCAACAAGCTGCAGTGATAGAGGTCTCGGCGAAGAGGGTACAGGTGGGAGCCGGAAAACGACGAACAGTGAATGCTGCCGACCAGCGGCCCAATACCAACCAACACACAGTTCACCTGGAAAACGAGGTCCCAGCCGAATACAGGACAGCGATACAAACTCTCTTGGATGAACAGAAAGATGTCTTTGCTTTCTCTGACCTACTTCAGACAACCATAGCAGCTGAGCACCCACAAACTAAGACACCACTCCAAGAGGAGAGTGACAAACACTCGCAAAGCAGATGTGAAAAGACTCCAGGACTGGCGTAACTTCTCCCGTCGATGCCTCGTGTCATTACACCGCCGCAGGAAGCCGAACCAATAGTGACCATGCCTGATGAGGATGAGCCAAAACTCCAACCCATCGTCCCGGATGTGTGGGAACTGGATGCGCCACTGGAGAGTACGACTTTTACCATACACATCAAGGAACCAGAAGAGTCACCTCGATGCCAACGCAGCAGGCAACCCCAGTTACACTCGTCCGAGCCTAGTACAATTGGTCAGCAGGAGGAAGGGGTCAACACAGAACCGAGGAACGAACGGAAATGCAGACGCCAAGCATCTGCCTGGTTTCGTACTTGTGTTCGCAGCTTTCCGGAGTGGGGCGTGACAGGTGGCCCTCAATCATCTGCGCCAAAGGTACAGACACCAGTGGCAGAACGTCAGGACGTAAATACCACAACATCCCAGGACATGCTGGTGTTACCGATGGCCGGCACCCCAATGTCTACTCCCTCGATCCATACCAACAGACACCGGAGGGAGCCCTACAACCTACGACCTCGCCCACGACAGAAACAGCAGACCTGCTGTGCACCACCAGACGACTAGGAGATGATGCCGGAGACTTTGACCCACAGCAGACCCTAGTGTTCAGTCGTCGGGGGCGACACCAGCAAAAGAATACATAGCGAATCCACACACCCGCCGTGACCAGTCGTCTTCAGGAGGGGGGCGTATGTCGTCGTACCAGGCCACAGGCCAGGTGGAGTTGCACCTGGTCGCGGCAGGTGTTCGCAGAGTGTGTTAGTGGCAGGTGTACGCTGGTTGGTAATGGCAGATGTGCGATACTTGAGTGTGTGTGGCAGATCAGTGACAGTGGCAGGGCATGTGTGAACTTGACACTAACGTGTGACACCTGCCATCCCGGCCATCTGCCAGTACAGGACACCTGGCTTCGCTGCCCCCTCCCTCTACCAGTGCATGAAGAAGGCAGTTTGGAAGCAGCGGCCGCAGGGGACGGAATGACAGAGACATGGTGTGCTTCGGGACTCTGATTCGTCCAGCGAGAAACGTAACGTGCGTGTGAAACTATCCGGCCCAGTGTTTTACTTTGTTTCGCCATTTAGAACTGGCTCACTTAAGGCCCTAGGGTATGGGGGTGTGGACCACCCCATAAGTGTCCATGTAAGGTGCAGTTTTCTCCAGGTCCTCCCTGCTTTTCCCGATCCACAGCTGTTTCGACTCGCCAGGTGAGAGAGGGGCATGCCGGCACGAACAGACCACGACCCATCGAGCCTCGTGTTCCCGGCTACACGCTTAACCGGGTGGCGCCCAGAGCATTCCGACAAGCTCCATTCCTACCTCACTCTCACCGGACACGGCGTCAGCCTAATCTCGTTAATTCTAAATAAACCAGATATAATGAAAGCAACGTGTTTTCTACAATACATACGAAAATTGGAAAAGAAAATACAAACAGGAAATACGGAATTAGTTTAGAGAATACTCTTTATAATATGAATACAATTAGTTTGGCAGAAGTTGCGATGTGTGAAAAAATCAAGACTCGTAAAGATATTTTTACATTTTACCTATCGACAGTGCTCTTTATATACATACATAAACATATTTTTAATAAAACTACTTGATTTTTACAACGAAGAACAGTACTATTGCCATATAGTATTTATTTATAGACTTCAAATAGCTTTGCTACACACGTGTACAATATAGCGTCTGCAGTCTATATCACCATTCCGAATGTTCAGAAGTTCACCACCAGATGTCAGCAACTTTGCTTTGCACCTCCCTTAAAACTTATGTGTTTTCAGTTTCGATTTCTTTTTACTGGTTCTTTTACATTTTCTACTTTCATTCAACAACAAAAGCTCTTTTGTTTTTCCTCCTTGTTCATAGAGTTTAAACTTACATAGAATTTAGTAATTCCCAAACATCCACTCTTAACTACACATTTTAATTCTTAAGATTTTAATTGTGAACTAAAATAAATCATAACGAAAACTCCTTTTAATTGAAATTGGCACTCATGTAAACTGCCATTAACAGAATTGAATTTCATATACATGCTCTGTCTCTAATATGCAGAAGGCCAGATATTATTTAGCGCCTCTCAGCGTTCATTTGTCAGTTATAGCGAGCATGGTGGTCAATTGTGACATCACGTGTGGTTAGCCAAGAAGGATGGAAGAAGTTTTGTCATGTAATATATAATCAGATAATTTTAATTGATGTATTTAGAGTGGGATTAACCAGTAATGATGTGCTGTGGAAATGAATAATGGCAGATGCACCGAGTTCTCGATTTACGTACAAACGACGCGGAGCCAAGCCTTACGACGTCTCACATGTAAGTAATGGCACAGTGTTCGCGCCTTGTTCCGAAAATAGAATATAAGAAAAATCCAACTACCTGAAACAAACACAAAACCGTTACATGTTTTAAAAGTTTAAACCCATTAATTACGTTTTATATATATTTGCTTTCTGCAGTTGAATGCGTTTCTAAACCTTCTGCAGTTGTATTTTTGTGGTTTCTTATGTGTGTTGGATGGCTGTAAGGTTATAATAGTGGACTTGTTTGCTGGTAATATTTCGCTTTGGGAATTTGCAATTAGTGATGCTTCTTAAGTAAATTTTGTTTAAAATGTAGCTGTGTGTTAGGTGTTTTTGTTTGTTATAAATTTGTTTTTACTGATCTGAGAGGATTTATTTTTAACTACGGTACCGTTCTTTCTATACAGATATAAACATACACGCACTCCCAGAGAGCATTAGAAGTTCACGCACTCCCATAGTGAGAGGATGTCAGTGGGATGGCAGATTATTATATTACATTCAAATTAACCGTTAAAAGTATAAATCTGAATAGCTTGCGGGTTGAAAGTACCAAATCGGGTTCGTGAGTGAAATGAAAACACGAAGATTCGCTGGTCGCCATATTAGTTGTGTTTATAGGTTAGAAATGTTTAAGTTTTTTTTTTTTAGAAGTAAAAGATTAGACCTATGGTTGGTAGGCTACTTGTAGGTATGGAAGTTTATAGTTTGATTAAACTTTTCCAGTGAATTCAAATGGATTACTTGTTTGTTGGGACATTGTTATACTTACACTTTCCAGGCCATGTAACTAAATGTTAAGAATAGCAACTCATTGTGTACCGGCCAAACTATTGAGTTTAGAGGTATAGTTTATTGATGAAAAATGTTTCTTAAGTATGTTAATGCTCTACAGAACAATAAATATCTATTCTATAATAGTTGCAAGTAGTCCTACATAAAAATAATTTGTTAGGATGGTTTAGGTAATCTAATGTAAACTATTGTAATGAACCTAATTTAAGACACTGATCCAGTTATTTCCAATGCTTTTACTAGAGCAAATATGTAAAATAGATAGTTGTTAAGAACTATTTTTTTTTCTAGGCAAAATTTACAATTGTTTTAGCTAACTATGAAATTAAGCAAATTCTCATTAATGAACCAATTAGTTATAGTTAAGGTTATTTTTTATCCAGAAAAAACTATACTAGGCCAATTTTAGTAGTTACGACAGCTTTTAACAAGATTATGCAACAGTGGGAAGGGTGTTAAGGGGCACAGACAAAGTGAAAGAAAAGGGCTACAAAACAATGGTGAGGCCCATTTTGGAGTATGCGGCGGCGGTCTGGGACCCGTAGGTAGGAACGGAGGTGGTAGAGATGGAGAAGGTGCAGAGAAGGACTAGGCCTATTAGGTGGGTTACAATTAAGTGGCGATGACAAGGGGGGAGAGAGGATTTTTTCATTTATTTATTTAAATGCCTCAAAGAGCTTAACTCATATATAGAAGCTATACATGTTGAAATATACGATGAAACCATCAACAGTGATACATAAATTACACAACTACTAACACCTACAGTCTCAAATGTAGATAAGGCATACAGTCAATTACAATCTTTTTAAAATTTATAACAATTTTACATACATAACCAAGTCATATATTAATAACAATAGTATACACTAAACATACAAAATCACAAAAGATCACTAACCAGCTTTAAAATATTGTTTTATTTCCTTTTTAAATTTTTTGAACAGTCAATAATTTTTTATGCTTACTGGGAATATTGTTATAACATTTAGGCTAATCATAGAATTATTGATGCCACTCATACCATATTTCGTGGAACATAAATGTGAAAAGTGTAGTTTATTTGAATTTCTTGTACTATGATTATGTATGTCCATATTATAGATGACATTTAAATTACTATGGTTTAATCCATGTATTAACTTATATATAAATAAACATGTTAAGACATTCTTTACATTATCTAATGATTGGATTTTTGATATTTCATATATAGTTTAATTATGAGTATGAGGTGGAAACTTATACATAGCCTTTATAGGATGATTTCAGACTATCAGTAATGGTGAGAGGACTGGGGTGGGGTACACTGGAGGAGAGTGGAACTGCTGGTAAGGATGTTGAAGGTGGTGAGGTGAGTGGGTGGGTGGGCACAACTGGATGACAAGATACAGAGAGGTTTATTCAGGGGAAGAGGTGATCATGGGTGGAAGATACAGAGGGTGGGGAAGAGGACAAAGAGAGGAAAAACACTATGATGGTGAGAACAGTGAAGGATTGGAATGGATTGGCGAGGGATGTCGTCAAGGTGACGGGAGCGAGGGAGTTTAGGAAATAAGGTTGATGGGGTCGGAAAATTGAGAAGAGGTAGGTTAAGCAAATCCTTGCCACATGGCTGAGGTCCAAATCGAAAAAAAAAAAACTGTTTAGAAATAAAAAATAATCATCGTGCAATCAGTAGAATTGATGGGTCATGACTGTAAACTAACAAAATTTTTTTGACATAGAACTATGTGTAAGCAATATAGAACCATTTCTCATTAATTAACTACCTCTTAAAACAGTAGTACACAATGAGTAACTATTCTTAATATTTACAGTTGGGGAAATGTAATGTAGGTTAGGGAAGTTTAGGTAAACATAATTTAAGGGGAAATAAATTAAGAGCAGGCTGACTTTGTATTAATTCTGTCAAATTTAATTTTGCCGACTTAGGCTGTGTTGAAAGTTGTTGCAGTTCTTTTCTTTGTAATAATTAGTTGGTAAATGACAGGTAGACTAAATGCTTATTTTTTGCAGTTGAATTATCACATTGGATAAATAGCATGGTGCTTCACTTATTTTCTTTTTGTAAACATGCTGTGCAGACTTTGCCTAAGTGTTTTCAATCAATAGAGCAACCACAAGCACAGAAAATAGGGTTGCCAAAATTTTGTAAACAATGCCAGTCGGCACATTTTCACAATGAATTGGTAACATGCTAGTTACTAGTCCTTAATACAAATTGGCATTAAGTTAGTAATCAACGTTGGTTAGCAGGATCTTTGAAATTGTTTTTGTGTATTTGTAGAAATGTTGACATTTGTCTTATGAATGGTTGTGCAATCGGTTATCTGGTGACGTTTACAATACTTAACGGCCATTTTCAGCCCAATCCCTTGTGCCATCCTTTGAGCTCTAACATGCCCCTGTGAAGTTATAACAAATAGCATTACTGCATTTCTTTTCACCGACGTGGGGAGAGGGGCACCCCAGTACAAGACTTTCATTGCTATTTCAGTGCTGTGTAACATTTTTCAAAGAGTTAGCAAATAATGTCGGGGGTTCTGTTTTTTTAATAAATTGGTGGTGTCAAGTAGGAATTGTGAAAGCAGCAGATATTGACTGACACTTTCAGAGTAAAGTTAAAATTCTATAACATTTTGTTACTCCATAGACACACAAAGTTGACAATATTGTAACAAACCAGGTGACAGGTGCTGAGAATGTCATGGGAAATATGTGGTGGCCCGTTGCACGTACGGTAAGTCCTCGATTAACATAATACTGCTTTGTCATTTCGGATTAGCGTAGCTAATCTTTGAGTTTCCATTTTTCTATTTAAGTGGTCACAGATTCAGAATAATATAGTTAAATTTAATCCGTAGTTGGACAATCTCGTTTATGCTTTCTTGTGGCCAGAGTTGACATTCTTATAGGGCCTATTCCAAAAAGGTTGTTATAATTTTCTTTACAGTGTTTAGCACCCACAATACCAAACAGCAAACCTAAAAACTGGTTAGATGGTGCACAGATAATCTGTACTTTGCTGTGGATTGTTTGATATATATATTCCAGTTCTGTAATATGTTACAGCTGGTGGTCAAAATGGCAGTTTTATTTATTTATAGGGCTACATGTACGCAGTTCAGGACTAGGCTTGTTTACAATTTGCCATGTTTGTTTACATTTTTACAAAAAAAGGTACTGTATTATAATGTTATAAAAGTTACAAAATCACTTGACAATAGCTATTATTTCACAAGAAAAATAATGTGCGATGCAAAGATAAATGGTAGTGTATGAGATCAGTGTTATTATAAATACAAATTGTCATTTAGTTTTTATTAGAGAACTATACATATACTTTAATCTATGTATATTTAGTTAAAATACACATATACTTTAATCTATGTATATTTCTTTAAAATACATAAAATACTAAAAAATGTAGAAAATGTTAAAAAATAATCAGGCCTATGCTGGGAAGGTCCACAGTTGGATGTGGTGTGTGATTACAGTCACTGCAGGCAAGTACTAGACATTTGCTGTTTGTGTAGCAGTGCATAGTACTTTGTTTTGGTAAATATCAAGAGTAGTTACTCATCGCATAGTGACTAAACTATTGGTGGTAAACTGGGTGGGAGAGTGTCTGAGAGGAAGAACCCAGAGAGTACGAGTAGGACACACACTCTCAGAGGAAGGAAGGGTAACATCAGGGGTTCCACAGGGTAGTGTTCTAGGACCCCTCGCTCTTTTTAATTATGATGGGGGATTTGGGCATAAACATGAATTGTAGGGTTCGTCTTTTTGCAGACGACTGTGTATTGTACAAAGTGATTGGAGAGGGTGGGGAGATGCAGGAGGACATAAACAAATTGGAACAGTAGACGAAGGAAAATGAGACGAAAATTAATGTAAATAAAACTAAAATTTTGAGATTTACGCAGAAAAGAGAGGTAGTCAGAGAGACATATAGATGGGAGGACAGGAGATTGGAGAGTCGAACAGTTATAAATATTTGGGAGTTATTCTTCAGGACGACTTAAGATGGGGCGAGCAAGTGAAGTGTGTTACAAGTAAAGGTAGAAGAGCGCTGGCCCTGCTGGGAAGGATGTTAAGGTGCACAGATAAGAAAGTGAAAGAAAAGGGATACAAAACAATGGTGAGGCCCATTTTGGAGTATGCGGCGGCGGTCTGGGACCCGTACGTGGGAAGGGAAGTGGTAGAGGTGCAAAAGGTGCAGAGAAGGGCTGCTAGGTGGGTCACAAATAAGTGGAGGACACAGGGGGAGAGAGAGGAGGATTTCAGACCATCAGTGATGGTAAGAGGACTGGGGTGGGGCACACTGCAGGAGAGGAGGAGAGTGGAGCGGCTGGTAAGGATGTTTAAGGTGGTGAGGGGGGTGGGTGGGTTGGCACAACTTGGTGACAAGATACAGAGAGGTATATTCAGGGGAAGGGGTGATCATGAGTGGAAGATACAGAGGGTGGGGAAGAGGACAGAGAGAGGAAAAAACACTATGATGGTGAGAATGGTGAAGGATTGGAATGAATTGGCGAGGTGAAGGGAGCGAGGGAGTTTAGGAAAAGGTTGATGGGGTCGGAAAATTGAGAAGAGGTAGGTTAAGCAAATCCTTGCCACAGGGCTGAGGCCCAATTGCAAGAAGAAAAATGAAATAAAAAAAAATTGGTTTTACAGGTAAACTGCAGAAATGTACTAATTACTGTTATTATTCAACGTAATAAAGGGTAATTAGTACATTCCTGCAGTTTTTTTGTTAATTTTTGCATGAGTAGTTACTCTTGATATTTACCGCTAAGACTTTTTGAAGGTGGTGCTATTGTGTTTAGATATCTGGAGTGCAGAAAATCTGGTAAGATGTTGGACTTGTTTCATGTGCTACCGTAACATTTCTCTGTTCGTTGGTGATAAACGTTCACTATGTGGTGGCAAATATGCTGCCAGCCAACTACTAATGTTTGGCAGTTGGTCTGACTCAATTTGTCGTTTTATTTTGCGTCGCTGTTTCCAGGAACCTAACCCCTATGTAAATTGAGGGCTTACTATATCTCACAAACCCAACTCAGGGCATATGCAACTTTGCATGTCATTCTGCGACGAATGGGAAGGTGATACACTGGTTGCAAATCCTCTTACTTTAAGGCCATCTCCCTAGTGACTCATTGCCTCGAGCAGAGGGCGATTCATTTTTTGTACCACTTGTAAGGACGAGTGGTTGTATACTTTTATAGTGGTTGATTTATGTCCATGTTAATCTCTTCGCTGGAGGAGGATTTCAGAATGGCCTTGCGGGTGCTATTGGCCTCTTGGTTTTTGTGCTGTTTTACTATAGCTCTTTTTAGATTAGGACGTTGTAAACATAAACTTGTATTAAATGATTCGTTTATATTAAAACAAGTTGGTTCTTTTCTCAACTTTTGCGTGCCACCTGGTGTCTGAAAACCCCAGCACCTGGAATCGTCTCCCTTATGACCTTTAATATTACAAATGTATTACTGGTACCTAGAGTTGCCCGACCTAATTGTCCCCCATTCCCACATAGGGATCCCAGACAGAGTATTTTAATACTGAAAAAATTATTCTCCGTTAAACTTAAAAGATAACAGGTGTCCCGCGTCTGCCCACATCTGGCTCTGAAGACTGAGTCACTTAATTTCGGAAAATTATTCTCAGCAAGTCTTCCGCATCTTCCCTCATCGGGCTCCTAAGATGGAGTAATCTCAAAATCTGGCCAGTCGCACTTCCGCTCGTCTAAACTCACCAGCCAATCTGCGTGCTCTTATTATCGCACTGGCCATACCCATTAGCTTTGTCTTTTTGTGTCCCGACTGCACCACCATTTCTTTTTACTTTCTTTTGATTTATTTAACATTACATAACTATTCATAACACGTAGTTATCATTTACTTCTCACAAACTTTAAATTTAAATCCTTTGCATTATTTAATAAACATTTTACATTGTGTAGCCAGCTCACCCTCTTATTGGCTGTTTCTTTCCCCTTGGTGTGGTCCTTCTTGCTTTATTTATGTAAGGGCTGCAAGTCACCCATGTGGGGCCCAGGGTTTGTCTCCTCACACAAGACAGTAAGTTATGCTCGGAAATTTTTCAGTGGCCACCAAGTCAGTCTTGTCCCCCCATCCTTTTGTCACGGGAATGATAGATGACTGTCAATCCTTTCTTGACGACAACAATACGTCCGTTCTCTCAACTAGAGCTTACTCTGTTTTTCAGAAATACAGTATTTACTCTTTTCGCAAAATCCATATCTAACTCTTTCCATTTATTAATTTATAGGGCAAATTCCTAAATACCCGCTACTCGAGTTAGTAATTTTAGAAAAAATTTTCCCATCCAGTGTGTTCTCTCCAGTTTTTGAGTGACTATAGAGTCCTGAGTTCAGTGAGTTTTATGGGGTACGTGAATGTCCAAGGATATTTGTAGCGACAAGTGATGACACATCTGTGACGTTGGGGGTGACCGGCATCTGCAATTTAGGATGAAAAGATACAGCAGAAAATTTAGAAGTAGCCTAAGTAAAGGGAATTTTTCTGCGTGGTATAGGTCACTTTGAAGTGGATGAGGAGCAAATTGTGTTGCTTCTAGGACAGAGAGAGGAAGCGAGGAAGAGAATCTTGTGAAATACAGTAAAACCTGTTCAAAACGTAGTTCGGTGGATCCAGTAGGTTTTTTAGTTTCCGCCACAACTTCAATGAATGTGCCTATATAGATTAAAAAGAGTGCTACAATCTGTATACTATACCACTTGTTAAAATCTGGTAGTCTTAAATAAAATCACGAAGTTTGAAACTTTTTAGACTCTTACTGCTTACTTGTTTAGTTTATTGTAATGAGGCTTTTTAGGTTACAAATTTATAACAACATTTAATTAAGGCTAAGTAAAAAAAAAGTTAACTGCCAGGACAGAAACCTTTGAAAGAAAATAATAACGGTAAATAACTCATTATTAGTAACTAGATTTATTTCTTCAAAACATCAAAGAAACCTGGTATTACAGATTAATTTAGGTAATTAATACATTACCCACATTAATCACTACCGGAAGTGTCCATCGTGCTGCCACTGCTGCTGCGTGCTCTGCAATCAGCTTCTCCTCCTCAAGTGCCTTGAGTGGCCTCCATAGCATTCAAACTGCAGCACTTGTTGAAACATTTTGTGATACTCTGTTCCAAGTTGTCAATATCTGTGCAGCGAGCTGTGCAGTTGGCTTTTGTGGGCATTGTCTTCTGTAAACAGCCAGTCATTGTACATTAATTAGCTTATCAACCATCCTTTCTCATGATAAATGATAATGTCTGGTGGAATTTACCCCTTTGGTTTGCTTTTACATTTCAAAATAACGAATTGTGCAAATTTTTTTCCCTTCTGCTGGCACGCCTAGCATCATTGTCACATAGTTTCTCATTCTCAGTAGTGGACCACACTTGTTTTGTTCTGCATATCAAAATGCCTGTAGGTAGTCTTGAACTGGAGATATGTGTCGCGTCAAACACCACACCACCACATTATTCATACATATCAACCACCACTAGCTTTAAAATTCAGTTCTTGTGCAAATTCTTGTACCTTTAACCAATATAATATGTACATCATTTTTCCTTTGTTTCACTTTTATTTTATGAAATGCACCAAAAAATATTGAGTTTTTTTTCTCTGGGGGCTTTTTTCAAACTGTTCATGTTTTTTTTAATTAATGTGAATCGTTTCTCCAGATCCCCATATTTGCGTCACTAACATCATACTTCTGGATGGCCTCATAGTGGTTTGCATGGCGAAATTAGACATAGTTATTTTGTAATTAGCATCAAATTGCGCCGTATCCTTACACCATGGGTTGCAGTACTGTTAGTGTCTTTCAACATGAACTAATATCCTTTATAACATTATAAAAATAAACAGGACCTGCTGACTCTACTGTTAACACTCAAGTGCACAACTACTGAAATATTGCAGCTATGAGAGTCACAGTTCATGCAGTTTCATATTTTCAAGTCAGGAATTTTTTTGTGGCCTTGATAGTTCGACCCCTGCTTTTTGATTTGTGAAATTTGGAAAAAAGGTATTGAACAAACAATTTTACTATTTTTAAAGTAGCCTATATGTAATATAATTTCATATTATATGTCTGTAGACACACAAAACACACATGTGTGTGTATATATTGTCACCGCTCAGTTAGGTTGGAGAGGAAGTTGGCTGATTATTAAAATTTGGGGAAGGTGTAAGATGAAGCGGCGATGGTGTTGGATTGCAAAATGGGCACCACCTAGCAGTTTGCCCGGCTAGGACGGTGTGTTGTCGATTCAGGGCGTGGTTTGTTCGGCTGGTGGTCCTCTTCTTCCTGCAGTGGTGGATGATGATGTAGTTGGTGGCTACAACGTGGAAGCACTCAGTGAAAACTGTCTCTCACCATGTGGGTTCTTTCGGGTCACCCACACAACCCCTTGCCCTAGGACTAGAATGATAGTCAACTCTGACAAGTTATTAAATAATTCACATCAAACTTACTTGTTGAGCGGTGTTTTATTTGCAACTACACAGGTAGCACGTTACAGCGGTCGCCACGTGGTCACGCACACAATGAAAATACACTTTCTCCCTCTTGATTAAACGGCGTTTTAAGTAGTCACGTAGGCCGGTTCAGTTAAATTCATACACAATAAGATGAGTCTCTGTAGTAGAGTCTTGGTAACACTCTGTCGGAGGCGGCCGACGGCCGTAAATGCAGATTCCCGGGCCTGACGCGCAGGCGGAGAAATTAAGTTTAAGAGCATAGGCGATAAGCGTACGAGCTAGAACACGAGGTAAACGAAGAGGGCAAAAAGATGAGAGAATATAATTACCTATTGCAGTTACTATCAGTGAAAGACAAAGTTGAGAGCCCTCTCTGGGATGCACGTCCTACCTAGTGGCCGACTTACGATGAACTGGGCGACAAAAATGGTTTCGTGCGTGCTCCTAGCCGGCAGATACGTTAGAGTACCGTTACGTTAATGACAATGAAATTTAGGTGAATACAATTACAAGTCAAGTGACGGTGAGACATATAAAAAATAATAATTACTGGTGATGACAAATTACTGAATTAACATTCCTTGAAATTAACATACAACAAAACACTGACCCTGAAGTGTGACCATGTGGCTGAATAAAACTAGAAAGAGGGTCATTCCATACCAAATTAACGCAAAAAGTAGGATTTTAACACCCACCACCTCGAATTTTAACTAAACTTTTTCTATTATTTCCCTTTATTGTTAACAGAAACCCCTTGAAATATTTCAATTGTATCTCTAATAGTTTACATTTTACAGATGTTTGAAATTGGATGATATCTGCATTTTAAATTTCTCACGAGGGACTCAATGTAAGTCACATGTACTCACATTTTATTTTGTTTCTCCACTATAAATAATAAGATGTCTTTGAAATTATTCACAAATGTCAAGGAAACTATAAGGATTTCAGAAGAAAAATACCCCATGTCTTAAGATATACAACAAATTACAAAAAAAAAAAAAAATATTAAGCATTTGAGTATTGATTTTTTTATGTGGAAAATGGATGTTTAGAAAATCTTGATTTTCAAAGTGTGGGCAGGATGGAACCCAAAGTTTCTGATGTTCAAAATGATTGTAAAGACATGTACTTTCTTCACAAAGAATAAAATGGGTGGTTTTTTTACTCCTTAAAATTGTTTTTTTAATTTTAAATGGAAAAATATAGTAGTAGAGAGCATTTTTGTGCAAATGTGTGACTTAAAAATACTTGTTACTAAAAATTCAATGCAAAAAAGATGTTTAACATTAAATCTAACATATTATTAGTTATTACAGTAATTTTCCTCGAAGTTAAGACTTAAGTTTTTGCAATATTTGTAGTTAAATGAAAAGGGGTTATTGTAGCGTGAAAAAATTTTGTCATGAAGTTTAAAATAAATAAATATAAACATATCTGCTTTGTTTAAAAAAAATGGTGACATACATCAAATTTAGATTTAATTACGTATGTCTATAATTACTTTTATTAATTTCGCTATTATGAATAATGGTAAAATGCATTTTCAAATTGTAGTTTCCAGAATTGTAGCTCCATGTGTGTGTTTGTGTGGATGAGTCATGCATGGCTGAAGTTAGGTGATGCAATGCAGATGAGTCATGCAAGCCACTCAAGATGTATGGCTGTGCTCTATGACTCATCATGCAGTGATTCACTTGCTGCTGCTACTGCTTGCGCTGCAGAGTTTGGTTATCAGTCAGTCTACTTCTGGTGCTTCTGTAAGTAAGACTGCATGGGCAATCTTTGATCAA